>WWET01003136.1:156457-175842 GCA_011038615.1 Limnodynastes dumerilii | reverse complement strand
GCCGAAAGACCGACGCTTATTCACCGTAGCCATCGAAAGGTCCTGGAAAAGCTGGAGGCCGTTGAGGATCTCTGAGTGGTCTGGTTGTCTGGCTGCCCGCAGTATGCGCTCCTTGACCGTAAAAAAGTGCACTCGGAGTAGAGTATCCTTCGGTGCCGAGGAGAGGGCTGAGCGCGTCTTGGGAAGACGGTGGATTCGATCAATGATCAACTCTTTGTCATCTAGGTCCGGGACGAGTCTACAGAACAACGCCTGAGCATAGGGTTCCAACTCTGTATTGCTGACGGAGTCTGGTATTCCTCTGATTTTAATATTATTCCGGCGTGACCGATCCTCGAGATCTGCAAGTTTGTCCCAAATCTGTGAAACCTCTGTCTGGATGCTCTCCTGGGCCGTAATCAAGGAGTTATGGGATGCCACCACCTCCTCCATTTTAGTCTCCAGGTGATCGGTACGTGTGCCAAGTTCAGCGACATCACGGTGAAGATCGGAGAGGGACGCCTTGAATTCAGTGAAGAAATCCTCCCGAAGGGTGGTAAATAGCTGATGCAAGGTACGTATGGTAACTGGAGCATCGGAGGTAGGGCTAAACTCCGGATCAAGATCTCTGGAGGGTGCCGAAGAAGTGCTTTGAGTGGTGGGGGAAGGTGAGGGGGCAGGGCTACCCTGCGGAGGCAGAGAGTTGTCGGTTCCAGCCTTCTGAGGCCAAAATTTCAGTGGGGGAGCTAAAGTGGTAAGTGTCTGTTTCTTAGGAGGCATTGTGGCAGCGGAACAAGGCAATAGAATGCTGTAGTGATGGCAGTTGTCACAGATGGGACCTGACAGGCAGCACACACGGAAGGCTCCAGGTACAATGATATAGAAGCAGTCTGGGGTAGTAGAGTGACGTGGTTACATTATAGGTCGTGCAGGTGTAACCATTAGAGAAGGCCTCAGCAGTGGGACCTCACTTGTAGTAGGCAGCGGGGGCGGACCCCAAGGTTTAAAGAGAGGGGGTTCAGAGGTTGAGTGGGAAGAATGTAGCCAGCAGGCAGGCACTGGGGTAAGGAATAAATGGGGGGCTCAAATAGACCCAGGAGCAGTCAGTAGAGCATGGAATGTAGCCCCTTGGACTTGCAGATATTGGTAGGTAAATGCCAGCAGTGTCTCTGCAGGGGTTGGTTAAGATAAGTGCCCCAAATCATCCAGGAGAGAAGAAGCTTGAGCAGCAGCAGGAAAGTTCAGTGGGGACAGGAGGCTGGCACCAGGGTAGAGAGCGTAGCAGGGGGCAGGAAGGGCAGCAGGGTAGTGCAGGGATAGCTGGTAGGCTGGGCCAACGGGGACTCAGTGCAGCAGCCGTTGAAGGTCTGGGGTCTGCAGGCAATATGGCCGTGTGCCAGGAGCCAGGAAGGCACTGAACGCGGCACTAGCAGGCTGTGTGGTGTCACAGTATGGTTCCCAGCCGTCCAAAGGTGCGGGGAGAGAGGTAAGCACAGCTGGGAGCTGCAGGCAATGGCTTACCGCTGGAGGTGTCCGGGGAGCAGGCGGCACACGTGTCCTCACGTGGATGCAGTCCGCAACACGCGGGCAGGACGGGCAGAGGCGCCGGGAGAAGCGGGACTCCTCCGTTGTAGCCAGGGAGCACCGCGGGGCCCTCAGGAACTCAGCGGGCTCAAGCAAGAAGGGAAGGACGGCTGGATCGGGTGTCAGCTTCAGGAAATCCCAGGAGCCGAGGTACCATGCGACCGTTCGTGGCAAGCTGCAGGCCACCATTAAATCCAATTCTTATCCTTCGATAATACTTTTTCTCAACTTTGCAATATTTTGTACATATTTGTATTTTTTCTGATTGATTGCATTGAACTATGGAAGAGTTGTACCCCACCTGGGATCTGGTTGGACAACTGGGCCTGTTATTCTATTCACTCAGTGGTCATACTTCTTCAGGGGATTGCATCTCAACTGATCGGGTAGGATGACCACGAAAACATACACCACTCCACAAAACCCTCCTTTGTTGGGGATTCTTTCCTGGGATGTTGGTGGTCTTAATTCTCTTGTCAAGAGACATGAAGTTACATCTTAGCAAGTTGAAGGATGACATTATGTTCATACAGGAAACACACTGGAGGAAGGGGGGGCTTGGCTCTTCAGGCAGTATGGCTTCAGGATTGTTTTTTTTAAAACTGTTTTTGACAATATGCAGACCCTCCAACATGACCCCCTCCATTCGGTACAAAATACTCTGCTCCTGCTCTTCCTTCTTAATCTGATTGCAGTCACCTGTGTTATACTAGTTATTTGAATAGAAAGGTGTGTAACACAGGTGACTGCAATCAGAGATTAGGAAGGAAGAGCAGGAGCAGAGTATTTTGTACCGAATGGAGGGGGTCATGTTGGAGGGTATGAATATGGTAATTACAGCCATTTCAAAGCATATTAGAATCAAGCAGAGATTACAACAGAGGTCCGCAAAATAGTATACAAGTAACAAGTATGTCCATGTATGAACCAACCCGTTACTATAGTAGGCAGTGGTTAATATATAGTTGCCCTGCTTAATTTTCAACTACATCAATACAAAGAAAAGAAGTAGAGATCATAGGAAAAATTAGGTAAGTAGAGGGGGAGGGGTGAAGGAAATGCCTCAACTATAGGCTAAAAGTACAAGTAACGTCCAAACCTATATATCCAGAATGTCAACCCAATGATCCCAAGGGGTATGTAACTTCAGCAACTAGGAATAGCTATGCATCTCTTAACCCTGCAAGCCTAACAAACTATAAAGGCCTGTAGTTTTAAAAATCCATCCATGTGCACCAGGTGTCCCTGAAATTAGCACTTTCCACCACCACCATGGATAGTAAGTCTTCCATACATGAAATAATCTAGTCTGTCACCCCAGTCTTTAATTGTTGGGGGGTGATTAGATCTCCATTTGGAAGGTATCACTGCCTTGGCTACAGTTATAAAGCAACTTAAGAGTGATTTTTTAATCACTACCATAGTGATTAAGAAGAGGGGAAGTAGGAACCTCTCCTTTTAACACTGTAAAAACATTCTCCCAGAACGGTTTTATTGGCGTACAGTAACATCAGAAATGACGGAATGTGCCTATGGCTTTAGAACATCTCCAGCAGGTGTCAGGTACATCCAGGTAGATCCTATGTAGTGTGGAGGGGCATTTATACCACCTTGATAGGAACTTATAGTGAGTTTCTATGGGATCTATACTCTGGGAGCTGGATTGTTTTGGTACATGTTACCATACTAAGGTTAGAGGGGTAGCGACTCTTTTCTGGAAAAATCTCCAATACACTATTCTGGGGGTGTTGGAGGATGATGAGCGTAGATACCTTTTAACTGATGTTGAAATTTGGAACATCGAATACACACTAAATAATGTATACGGTCCAAATCAGAATCAATAATTTTTTCAATCACACACATTCTAACAAATAGACAAATATATGATTGTGGGGGAGGATTTTACTACTGCTGCATACCCCTTGATCCCCCCTAAATCTCCACTGCTTGCTGTTTCTTTAAGCCCACAATAGAGGGTCTGCCCTTCTTCACAACCACCCTCCAGCTCAAGGACCCTTGGAGAATATTGCACCCCAGTGATAAAACATTTACTTTCCAATATGGAAAACACAACTCCTTCTCACGTATAGATTACATTTTAATGAATTGATGCTAAATTTGGTATCTGCTAATATAAAGGATAGCCAGTAGGGGGAGCAGTGAAAGAGGAAGCAGTCAACTACACTGATGTGCCTGCGTGAGCGAGAGTAGACAATTCAGAAATGCAGGCTGATCTGACAATATAGATCAATGAGCCTGGATGTCTCACTGTTTGTGGGTGCCCTATGTCTGTGGATGCACAGGGATGACTGCCCTGTATTATTAGACTTAAGCAGTATAAACCTCTGACCACAATCCAGTGAGGTGGCAATGCTAACCACTGTGCCACACTGCTGACTAAATTTACCTTAAACTACTCAGTGATTTGACTGCCATAGTTTCACCAAAAGTTTGCATATATGTGTAAGATATTGTAATTCCTTTAGGCAATCTTCTAATATAAAACAATTATGAAATTAAGAATTCAAGATGACAATTCCAGTGATCCATGACATAAACATATCTATCACCTTAAATAGTGTCTAAGTATTAGCTAAACCATGACATTTTGTGTTCCAGAATATACAAAATGGTTATAGGGATCCTTTGGGTCATATAGAGACTATTTGCAATTCCATAGGCTGTAAATAGGAATAAAATCATAATCTATGCAAGGAATTTTTTTTTACTGTGTTACTGTATTTGTCATGAAGTATTACAAGATATTTCTGTGCCAATGATGCAGCAACTTAAGTAACTGTACTTTGTATATTTAGATACAGTTGAACCTATCATTCTGAGCTCAGTGCTCCCCTGGTGTGTTGCCATGTTAGGCCAGCTGTGATGGAAAAAGTATGTTATCCTTCTCATGGGAGAAGCTATGAGAAAGAGAGGTGTACTGGTAAGACTAGGCTGCAGAGAGGGGAGGGTTAAAGTCAGGGTTAGAGGAAGGTTAAGGTTAGATTGCAAGAAGGGGATGGTTAGGATGAAGTAAACCCATCTGTCACAGTTGGAGTCTTCAAGGACATAATATTCTGCAATGCTGTTTTGCTGGAAACTGCTGAAATATAGCGGCAGCCAGTGCTTCATTGCTGCAAAGTGATCTGTTAAAAGATATATCATTGGAGCGGCAAACTACTTCTGGATCCTGTCCAATGCTTTCAATTCTTTATTTCCCTTGGTTCCAGACAACCAGAGGCTTAAGACCCTCCCCACAAAGAAGTGGGACCCCAATAAAGGAGGATGATAGTCAGCAACTGCACCTTTCTATGCTATGCCAACAATAAGATTTTACATGTTACCAATGCTGCAGTAGAGGACTGAATGATGCGAGGAGCTGATCACCCACTAAATCCAGCTGTTACCCTCAGAAGATGGAGTCATTTATTTTAGGTCTAATAAGCCACTTAGGGCCATATCCAGCCCTACGGGCGCCTTACGGCAGCCCGAAGTCAGTACGGCCGCCATCAGAATGGGGAGTGCATGCCCCGTGCACTGCCCCGCTGGCGGGCGTAAATCTGGACATGTAAGTACTACCCAAAGTCCTACCCTAACATTTATGATCAGCTATGCGGCCTTACGGCTCCCCCCGCCCCGTCCCCTAATTTGCATTCCTATCTCCGCCTTTCCGGCGGAGATACAGCATGCGTAAAAGGGGGGAAGCCCCTAGCCCACACAATGGCGGCCCTGTTGAAACATTAATATTAAAATTAAACTAACTGCTTCTGCTCAGATGTGAGATAACAATAAGATGCCTATTTGTTCTTTATTTAAAATGAATGTAAATCAGATTGTCCTAATACCATTATGTAAATCTATCACCTTCTGTGAAAATGGTTTGATTTTAAAATCAGTTTATATTTGTGACAGTTGAAATTGTTACAAAAAAGTGTGTCTTAAATAAATAAAGGGGGAATATAGTGTTTACATTCATAGGTGGTAAATGAGTTTAGAAAACATAGTTTAAATAATTTTATTTTAAATAACTGTAAATGCCACATAGGACAAGATTGAGACTTATTACAAATAGGCATATGGCAGCAGAGGCTACCGCACAGAATGAATGAATAATTCTGAATACGGTCCATCAAGTCTTTGGATCTGGTTCATAGTTCCCCAAAAAAATCAGTCTGTACAGCAAATGTATGTTCATTTATTTTACATTTACATTGGGTCATACTGAGTAAAAGGATTGTCAGAATATACTTTTCCTTACAGAATTTGTGGACACACTTTAGTTTGGATGGACTGGATCTTGATTTGATTTGAGTACTTAAGCATTCTGATTGGCTAAGTATCCTGTGCGATTGTATTGCACATGCAGGGATGTGGCGGTTACACATTGGAATGCACTATGAACAATTCTCCATTACGCAAAGTAACCCTTTCCGATGGTGTGGCGTGGCGTGACCCGCCATACGTACAAGGTCTATGCATGGTGGGCAGAAGGAGATATTTAAATTAAACGGTGATTGTAATCATACAGTCCCAGGTTATAAATAAACCTTGCAGTCAGCAGAGGTCTTGCTTGGGAGACCTGTTAGCTGCATCTACAGATTTTTTTTTTTTACAAGATAATTATTTTGGATTAACTGGACCTTACAGATAAAGATCCTGTTGGTTAGTATTAAAGGTTTTTAATGACATCATCAAGCCTGCCCATCCCTAGTAACAGTGGACCAGATTCAGAGCTCTGTAATTAAGCAGTGCCCCTCCTTTTCATGGACTCCACCTTAACTTTACTGCACAGATCTGTGTCCACACAAATGCAGATCCTGTGGAACTGCATCTCCCCACCCCCCATGCTTAACCCTGCCTGTGAGGCGAGGTTTCGGCATGCAGATGTGAAAGGCAGGAAGAACTTGTAACACGTAACATCTGACACACGCATGTGCTGATGTTACATGTCAAGGGGACTTACGCAAGAGAATTGAGTAAGTCCCCTTCCAAACCTATTTGAGAATAATAAATAAAAGCCAATGTCAATTGTGCCATTGATAGACAGAGGTATGGGCTTGATGGTGTGATTTGCATAAAATTGTGTCATCAAACTCTGCCCCGATACCAGCATCTCTTTCTACCCTCCAAGATCTCCCAGAAGAAAAGACAAGTCGGCAATTATGATGTATACTCTACTATTCCTGTACTCTCTCTCACACACACACACACACACTTCTATACTTACCAGTGCCATGTCTTGTGGTGTTTGGACAGTGCATTTCTATCTCCTCTCCTATTTAACAGGCAGAATAAGGTCTCCTGAAGATGCTGCCAAGACAATGATTATTGGTTGTTGTTTTTTCCGCAGGCCAGGTGGCTAGAGGAATGGCTGGTCATTCCCTTAGCTGCTGCTGGAGCCTGGATTAAATAGGACCATTTACAAATGGAGGCCTGAGGCTGTAGTCCCATCAGCCCTATTTTTTTTTTTTATCAAGCCCTATTGGCCTGGGTGTAAAGTGAGAGGCGGTTTCAGCATTTGTCGGTGAGTATCATTGATGGAACAATATAAATTATAACATGAGTAACAATACTCTTCTCTTCATAAGACAATGGCTCACACCTCCTCTAAATCTGCCCCTGGCCCTTTCATGCTGCCACCAAAGGCAGCTGCCTTAACTTGCCCATAGGTATTGCCAGGCCTGGTGCAAGTGTACACTACCAAAGATTTCTTGTGCATATCTCTCCTGTTCTGTCTGGTGTGGAACACAACACTTTTTGGAGCAGATCCAGAACTAATAGCAGATTCCTAAATTCTGCATGTAGGAATGGGGTCTCTCCCTGGCATTCCTTAAATCTTATGCACCTGCCCCATATAAAGTGGGGTGGGTGCATAAACCAGAACTGTACGCAAGAGCTTAACAAAGCCCCCACCTGCTGTGCATATACCAGATACTGGCAGTCACTCCCCTCTGTCTGAGGCTCTTGTTGCACAGAATGCAGCACCGATCATGCTGCACTCTGTGCATGCACAAGAGGCCCAGACAAGGTACGTACGCATCAGCCATGATGTTATTAAAAGTGGATTCGGCCCATTGTGTATAAACTATGTGATTGGGGGTAAAATGATTGTGTTGCTAAAAAACTCACTGAATGCTTGTAAGGATGAACTTTATTTTCTATTGTAATAGGAACTATATATGTAGAAATGTCTGTCTCCATGAATTGTGTATGTACTCATTCTGACTGAGGATCCTGTATATAATATAGAAAGTGATGGCAGATAAGAGCCACATGGCCCATCCAGTCTGCCCAGTTGTTTATTTAAAACTATACTGACCATAGAACCTATTTACCCTCAATTTTATTTAAGATTTAGAATATCCTTATATTTATCCCAAGCATGTTTAAACTGTTCTACTGTGTTAGCCTCAACCACCTCAGATGAGAGGCTATTCCACTTATCTATCACCCTTTCAGTGAAGTAATTTTTCCGCACATTTCCTCTGAATCTACCACCCTCCAGTTTATAATCATGCCCTTGTGTTCTATTACACCTCTTCCTCTGAAAAATGCCACCCTCCTCTAGCCGGTCACAACCCTTGATATATGTGAAAGCTGCTATCATATCCCCCCTCTCCCTTCTCTGCTCCAAGCTATACATGTTTAGTTCCTCTAGCCTTTCTTGGTATGACATTTGACACAGGCCATGGACCATTTTAGTTGCTCTTCTTTGCACAGTCCGTAATGTATTTGTGTCTTTCTGGAGTTATGGCCTCCAGAAAGGAACACAGTATTCTAGGTGAGGGCGTACCAACGATCTATAAAGGGGCATCACTACTTCTCTCTTCCTGCTACTAATTTCTCTCCCTAAGCAACCAAGCATCTGACTTGCCTTTGTCATTGCTTTGTTACATTGCTTGGCTACCTTTAAGTCACATTAAATAAGGACTGCTAGATCCCTTTCCTCCTCAGTAGATTAATGTATTGTCATTAAGGATGTAGTAAGCTTTTGGGTTTTTGTAACCCAAGTGCATGATTTAGCATTTTTTGCCATTAAACTGCAGTTGCCACACTCGACCATTCCTCTACATAGATCATCCCTCATTTTGTGTACCCCTCCTGGTGTGTCTACCCTGTTACATAACTTTGTGTCATCTGCAAAAAGGCATATTTTCCCCTCAATATCACAGGTAATATCTTAAATAGCACTGATCCAAGTACAGAACTCTGGGGTACTCCACTGTTTACCTTACCATTCCCAGAAGGGATTCCATTTACTACAACCCTCTGATGTCTATTCTGTAACCAAGATCATATTCATGCAACTATCTTTAAGTTTCCAGCTTATTTAACAGTCTTCAATGTGGCACAGTGTCAAAAGCCTTACTAAAATCTAGATAAGCTATGTCTACAGCTCCCCCTTTATCTAAAACTTTACTAACCCAGTCAAATAATTCAACAAGATTTATTTGACATGATCTAACCCCAGTGACTCCATGCTGCTTGGGATCCTGTAAGTTACTGGATTTAAGATACTGTACAATTTATTCTTTTAACAGTGTTTCCATCAAGTTCCCTACTACTGATGTGAGACTCACTGGTCGGTTGTTTGATGCTGCTTTCCTACTTCCACTTTTATGCAGAGGAACATTTGCTATTTTCCAGTCCTCTGGAATCACCCCAGTTGTTAGTGACTGATTGAATAATTCAGTTAATGATTTTGCCAGCACCCCCCTAAGCTCTTTTAGTATCCTCGGATGTATCCCATCTGGTAATAGCATTCAATTATATTATTTACAAACAAAAAAAAAACTTCTTAGGCCTAGCAGATACTTTATTGATGTTATAAATGTTTGGATGCAAATAAATAAAGAGTAAAAAAAACAAAACAACAAATCTGTTAAAACCATTAATGGGAGAATCAAGGCAGACAAAACACCTTTCTTATTAACCGATATTTATTTCAATTGGTTATTGAAAACAACAATAATGAATCAAGGTTAATCTGTCTTTCAAAGCTCTATTCAACAGGAGATAAGTTTGCATTTGTTCATGCCCCTGGCCAATAGACATCACAATATTTCTTGTTAAAAAGACTTATGTATTATGCTAGTATAATATACTATAGGAAATATAGCATTCTATACTAGTATATAGTGCAGGAGAAGGTACTGGAACATAGGTTTACAAAAATGAACTGACAGTAATAATAAATATTTTGTATATTATGCTAGACTATATAGCATACTATACTAGTATATAATTAGCTAGCACTATGGCAACTTATGCTAGCACAATCAATGGATAGTGTAGACAATAAGTGTATAATATACTAGTAAACTATACTACAATATATAGTATATTATACTTGTGCACAGTACAGATAAATACTTTGGGAATTTAGAATAAATTTAACACATTCTGTAACCTATAGCAACCATATTATTTCTTTGTTTTATTACACAAGACTGCTTGACACAGATTACAGTGCATTGGTGATCTTTATACCACGAGAAGCCACAATAAGCAGATAGAGCGGGTAATAAGATCAGATATTCCTATTCACCATGAGCGTTTGAAAATCCATTAAATGGATGAACTGCCAAAAAGCATTAAAGCAGCAGTGTCACAAATCTACATTAAAAGGGGATGTTCACATTGTCATATTTATTAAAGCTGCATTAAAGGCACATTAACCCTGTTGTTAGTTTTTTTCTGTATTTGTTTAATTTAGATACAAGCAGGTAAATATGTAGTATTTCCTTTTTAGAAAATGATCTAGCTTCTAAGACATTGTTACAAACTGTGAGACAAGACTAGACTATTCTTTGTTTCCTGTCCCATAATTTCCAAATATAATGCTGCCACTTTTAAACAATATGACCATGTTTTTGAGTGCTGGAGGCTTGGTGTGGACAGCAGAATAACTCAGTAGAAAGTATGGAAAGGAGAAACAGAAACAGCCCCATAACTTTTCTTGGACAGGATATCTTAAATTCTATATTATGCACAATTAAGCAAAAAGTAATTTGATGTTAGTGCACAAGGAACAAAGGCTTTTGCATATCTGATAACTAGGACATTTAGGGGGTTATTTAGATCAATTTTGGGGAGTATAGGGATGCCTTTGTTTTTTGGCTCTTAAATGCAAAGTGCACTGATTACCATCTATTATAGTAGCTGCTATTTGTTAAATTGAGTGTCCTCCTTAAAGTCTCAGAATTTTATTTTTATTTGTGTGGCTTGAACTACATTAGTTTGGCGATTGCCCAATAAAGGATGTAATGGGAGGAAATACTCCACCACTGTACTCTGGCTTTCCACCGTGCCTCTTTCAAAGAGAAAAGTTCTGAAGTGCATTTTATGCTTAAAAGAATGAAAATAATGCTTTTAAGTAAATAAACTTTAATTAAGCTATCCAAATATCTCTGGAAAATGTGCTACCAGTTCTTGCTGTGTGATTAAACTGTACATGCCTTCTATGCGTTGATTGTCTCACAAAAAAAACTACAGAAAGTTTATTGATGCTTACGGCTTTTTCTGAAAACATATTTGCAATTTAAAAACAAAATATTTATAATGCTAGAATAATCCTATAATGGCAGATTTGGGATATTGTCTGACATACAGATACAATGTTCTATATTGCAGGCAAAATATTGTCACAAACCGTTGGTTAGAAATTGCTCAAAAGTGCTTGATTTACTTACTGTAAGTGCCCAGCTATTTGCTTAATCCTCAATTTATAGACTACTCCAGCCAAATGGAGACTATTAGATGGTGAAATATCCTTTCTACTGGTAGTGCTGCTGTAAGTACACTCACACTTGAGGTAAGTTAGGAAAAACTGTGTAAGTGAATATAGCACAATGAACACTAAGAATGATTGTTTTATTCTGGTAATAGTATGTAATATGTGCGTAAGAGCCACTGCTTCTTTAGAGGGATGAGGATAAGCCTATTTTGTCTGGAACCTGCTCTCTGCATTAATTTGGTCTGTGAATATTCTCAGAACAAAACTAGTAATGGATGGCTTCCAGATACAGAGAGAAGGTTGTGGGCAGACTCATAGCAATTATTTAAGGAAAGAAAAAAATCTGAAAAAGAAATCACAAACAGAGTGTTTAGTGTTAATCAAATGTATTTTACAGTAAAACGTGACGAAAACTATATACCATTGCACATTTCAACCAAGTACATGAATATCCAGGTAATCCACCGTTAAACAAGTGTTCACTCTTGCACAGATAGGCTAAAATATCACTTTTATAAGTTCTTTTCTTGTTATAATCACTTTTATATATATATATTTATATAAACTTTTAATCTATTTCCTTTTTTAAACATACACCTTAAAGCCTTAATAGACACATTCCATTTCCTCTTTCTGTAAGTGTCATCAGAATGGTTGTCCAATACGCAAATGAGCCTGGTGAAGTTAAACATTCTTTTTTTAAACCCACCAATTTATTAGTTGTTTTATTCTGCTGTGCCGGTCTTCTCTAATCCCTGGAAAGATATTAGCCATGTAAAATGGAGGCCAAAATCTGTCCAGGGTAAGGAGCAGAGATAAGCGAAAACAGTTTCTATGAAACATCATTATACAGCGTGTTTTTCAAATATCTAAGAATTTGTGGCCTATGTATACAGCTGTTGAATTGTAGGATTTAGGTTACCGATTAGAAAAATGGTACTAAAATTTCATGTTAATTGCGTTTCACAGCAAAAGTGAATTGTGCACATTGGGCCGGATCCAGAACTACGTCCGTCCATAGACGGACGTAGTTCAATAAACAGTAGCTACTGCGCATGCGCAGTAGCTATTGTACGTAATCTGCGTATCGTTTTGATACGTAGATTGCGTATATGCGGTCTAAAAGACTATGGAAGATGGATGTAGTTCTGGATCCGGCCCATTGTTAGGAACAAAATGCACCGAAAGATGGACAAAGCTATTTTGAAATTTTCGCACATCTCTTTAATGGAGAAGACTGGCACACAGAGTAGAGGTTTGGTTTGGTAACTTGGAAACATCTGGGAGGCAGCCATTTTATCTATGACTTGCAGTGCTTTTACCTAAAAGTGCAATGTCTTTGCTACTAAAAGAAAAGGCAGGGAATTAGCATCTTTGTGTACTTGTCCTTAAACGAGTGCACCTTTAACACAACATATAGACTAGACATAGCATAGAAATAAAAATTGCGTGCACAAGACAATGCTGCAGTTCATCCTGTCTGACAGCTTTCATAGCATCTTTAGAGACCGCAATGGTCAACAAAATTGTCTCCTTTGACAATTTAACAGAAGAAATATCTTGGTGCTGTTTTTTTCTTTTATCTTCTCTCTCTTTTTTGTTTTGTACATAAACCTACAACATTAAGTTCTGGTCAGTCCTCAAACTTGCAAAACAATGCGTTGAAGGTGCAGAACTGCCCCCCATACCCTCAAAAAAAAAATAAAAAAAATCTAAAAATGGTCAAATGAAAAACATGGAAGCATAAGCTGTATTTCTGTGTATTTACTCTGCATAGCTGAAATCTATTTAATCCTTGTGGCTGTGGAGGGATAAGAACCTGCACCAGTTTGCAGTCTCCTCCAAGGTCCATGAGAGTGATCGCAAGTCCTTTACAAAGATTTGATGGTAGAAATATGTTCTTTGTGTCTTCTGCTCAGTGGATGATACAAAAAACAACTTGATTTGCAGGTGTTTAAAACAACTTCAAAATGAAAAAAAAAAAAAGCATGATGATTGGATCATTTACAAGCAGCTCATCCTGGCATCTTTAGAAAGGGCAGAAGTGGTGGTCCCACCATCTATAAGGTAAACAGCTGTGCTCGACTTAGAATGGCTGAAGGTTGCACTGCCCCCATTGTTGTTGACCTCACAGTCCTGCCGTTCAGTGGGGATGGCCCAAGTTGAGGGGCGCCACCGTTTCAAGGAGTACGGTGTCTTCACTCTTTTCTTTATTTTGTCTCCTGAGCCAGCCCGACTGTCAGATAAAGTCTCACCTAGATAAAAAAAAAAAATGGGTTGAGGAAATGCCAATTACATTTAGGAAATCAATTTCCTAAATCTACTATGCAAAGTGGAAGCAACGATTTTAGTGTGAACATATGTTTCAGAGACTGCAGCATATGAATGAATTAGAAACTACTGAAATTAATTACTAAAGTGCAAAACATCTCATGCATAGAGTAAAACAATACAAAGTTTTACAGGTCACATCCAGTGTGTATAGGACTACTAAAGGCAATTTGCTCCCAAAATCGATTGCTTCTGCCTCTCAGAGGAGCAATTGTTTAACGGAAGACAGAAGATGCTGAATGGCGAATATGAATTTAACCCCAACCCTTACCCTTACCTTTCCTTCCCCACAGCCTAACCTTAAGTCTTTGTTCCCCACAGCCTGACGCAAAGATTCCCCTACTTACAGCCTGACCCTAAGATTTTCCTTTCATTACCCTAACCCTCCCTTTCCTACAGCTTAACCCAATCAGCATACTTACCCATTCAGCATTCAGCTGTCTGTAATTTTAAAAAGGCAATTCTGAAGACCTCACATACTTGTGAACAATATGGCTGTCTATGATCCAAGTAGGAAACAAGTACAATCTATGGGCCAGATCCAAAATTTATACTTATGGCCATGTGCATAAGTCGGTTTAGAGTTTGTGACTGCGTATGAGCAGTACAGGGACCTACACGTAGTAATGCGTACATGTGAAACTATTTTTATTTGAAGTATAAAAGCCCTGATCAATAACTACGCCTATCTTCAATATGTATGGAGGTCTGGAAGTGCACATACAAGAGGCAAGTGATCTCATATATTACTCCCCTCTCATGTGTGGACTTCGGATGACATCTGCCTCCATAAACCAACCTTAAGTTGTCCGTGTGGATCTGCGTTACGTCGGAACGCAGATCTGTGTGGAATGCCTAATGCTGCTCTTTTTTTTACATATCTATCCCCGTCCCTCTTGCAGGCTTTAGTCATGCAGAAGGTATGCCCCCCCCCCCCTCCCCTCGTACAAGATCCTTGCAGATAGGTTCTGTAAGTCACATAACGTTATTAAATCTGGATCTGGCCCAAGCACACTATTTGAGTCAATGATCATCAGAAGTCAGCTAAACAATAAAATTGGATCCAGGCTCTGCCATTGTCATGCGCTCCTAAGTTCCGTATGTGCAAGGGGAGATCACTCCTCTTACATGTAAAGGGCCTCCAAACAAATGTACCCCATCCCACCAATAGTACATGCAGGGGCTGATCCAGAGGTGATCGTGTGCCTTCTGGCAGGATGTTTCTATGTGTGATGCACAGAAGAGCAGAGACCGCATCCACATCCTATTTGATCTGATCACCTCTCGACTGTACTGCGTTGTGTTGAGAGAGGGAAGTGGTAGAGGGATGTAGACAATGTACAGCAAGAGTGTGGCAAGTGCACCTGATCCTGAGCTGACAACAGACGCAACAAAGGTTAGTTTACATTAGAACATTTGCACCTACTGCAGGTCATGGCTAAGTCCCGGGGGCACTCATTCAAAGGCTATTATAGTACTTGTGAACATGATTGTTGTCCTGCAAAATAAATAAGACTGATATGGAATCACTGCTAGTATAGTGAGTTGATTTTTTTTATTTTTTTTCAACAAAAAATAAAACTATTTTTATATTGCAGAAACATCGCCATGGAAGTGTTCACTACAAACCTTTATAAAACTGTTAATAATCGTCAACACTGCAGTTGCGCAAATATTTTCAGCATGTATCGCGGAAAGCTGTTCCGGCGGTGTTCCGTTATTACATGCCATCCAGAGGTCCTGATGCCTGCACTTGTAAATCAGACGTACCAACCTCACATATGTGCCCAAAAGTACAGCACATGCGCTGCCTATTTACATTATCCTCTGCATCAGGGCCACTGTACACATGGCCGCTCATCTCACCCTGCTGTCATAAAGGCTTCTAGCACAGAAGCCTGGATCCTGAGGATTCAAACGTGTGCTGGGAGTTATCTGTGTGCGCATATTGAAAGGGGGGCGTTTCTGCACACAGAGTATGGATAGCACACATTTCTTAAATACGTTATTATGATATATTTGTCATTTCAACTGAAACATGAACTCCCTACGTAACAACAGCAAATATATTCAGAGCAAGAAGATGACTTTATAGGAAATTTAGCTGTTAACAGAGCTGTAGATAGATGTGCTCATTAATGACCATTTTCATTGATCCAGCACTGTTCCGAAGGCGCCAACAACTGAATTCACTACTGTATTTTTATTATTTAACAGAACCTCATTTTCATTTTACATTCCCCTTGTTTTTATCAGACTGAAAAGATTGCTACATATATTGTATTTCCCAGAGGTTATTTTCCTTGAATAATTGGTACTCTGCAATCATGTGACAAAAATATGGCGTGTCTGCATACATATTGCTTGCTTATAGGGGTAGTCTATTATCTGGGCTCTGTAACCAAGCAATCCTAATAGTCTTACTCATCAAAACCCGCTTCAAAAGTGAGGTTCAAGTGAGTCTGCGAGTTTTTGTTTTTTGTAAAAAATTCCATATAAATAAGTTTATAACAATCATAAAAACAAAAAATGTAACTGAATTGAATGATTCCTAACTGTGCTTAGGCTTCATTACATCATAGTGTTCATTCAAAAACAACAACATTAAATATGTGCGTGTGTAATATGTTCTAGACTGCATTAATACATTTGTTCCAATATATGTACTTACTCTGTGTGCTGCAGTTATCCATAATACTGGAGGTGGATAAGTCCAGGGAGTTTGGTCTTTGTGCTCTCCTGGTCTGATGTTGCCTGGGTTCTACAGGCACAATCTGTGTTTCTGTGTTTTGTAGAACAGCCTGGATGCTGTTGTTATTGTTATTTGAGTTAACCCTACTACTCTCTGGAGGGTGATCCCTTCTTTCCACTAGTCGGTCCAGCACAGACTCATCCTGCCCAGCCTGCTGCTCCCTTCTCAATAGCGGCTCATTTTCATCAGGACTGGAAATGATATTCAGTCGGCTGTCCTCAACTCGGAACTGATTTTGTATCAACTCCTGGGCTCTTTGCGCCATAGAGTTGGTACTAGGGCCTAAGGCTGTATTAGTATGCTGGGCTGAGGGACCCTGAGAGTTCACATAGGCTGTCCTAGGCCCTATTGCTGATGAAGTAACGGTCACCACATGAGGTTCTGCAGCACTCACTGTGTTCATTTTGGCTACCCCTGTCTCAACGTGCTTCAAGTTAGATTTGTGCTTGCTGCCAAATTTAAGCCTGGACTCTTTGCCCGAGTTTTTAGTGTTGAGTGGGAGACTGGTAGGCCTCTTGGGAAGGTTTTGCTGCTTAGGAAGAGGATAAAGCTGGGCAGGGTGGACATCCTGGACTAAACAAGCCTGGCCATTTTGTGTAAAGTCTTGCTGTCCTGTGGATTCCACTGCTAGCTTTATTAATGGGTAAAACAGGTTGGAGCTAGTGCTACTCAGAGGATCAGACCCACTGAATTGTTTGAGGGAGTGTTCCATAAGGTTCTCATCTGAGCTTTCCTTCAGGTTTTTATCTACCTCTTTTGGATCCAACTTGTTGGTCTCTAAGTCCTCCTCTGTCAGTTGCAGACATACAGGGGTTGGTCCTGTGGACTGCAAGCCATGCATGGCCTCATCTGAGTACTGCACCTCAGATATTGTGGTCATACCAGTGCTTGGTGTGAGCCCTGTAGTGTTTGTAGTGTTAGTATTGGTTGACAAACTGGTAACACTGGTCTCAGGGCTAGGAAGGCGTGCCTGTGCCTGCTGACGCTCATAATTTATGGAGTTCCGGTTCTTCTCGCCGGTAGTAAGGGGAGTGCTGGACATTGATGTCTCAGATGAGATATTCTTCAATATACTGTCAGGGTTGTGCACAGAGTCTTCAATAAAAGAAGAGGATGAATAATCAGGATAAGGTCCAATCTTTGGGATTCGACGGCTTTGTGACAGATTTCTTTAAAAGTTACAGGAGAAAAAGAAAAAAAAAGAGGAAAGAAATTAAGAAATTGTTAAGAAAATGCTCAAATGTAATAAAACAGCACTCACATTACTAATTCCCCAACCCCCTAGAAAAATCTCTATGATCATAAAAATAAAGTGTAAATTGTCTGTATGTGGATTATAATTATGGATAGCTAGCTAGGGCCTTAATTATTTTTATAATGATATATTATTATAGTCTTAATAATCCCAGTGGAGTAAAAATGGCAGCTATGCAGAGGTCTATATCAGTATGCATAGAAAGGAGATGCCTCTACGGTCAGCGACTCTGTTGATTGGATAGCACAGTTCCGTGTGCATCAGTTATAAGCAAAAGCGGATGATATGCAATCCATATGCACAGAAACTAGGGGAAAATTGGAACGGAGAATCTGGTCCTTTGTTACTTATATAAAGTACAAAATTGATATAATAAAGAAGGAACTTAAAAAGCATTTTTTTTGTAGTTGTATAATGACCGTTGCTTTTATCCACCAGTATTTTATTATGTACTATTGTGCACATCTGAGCGAAAGCTTGTCTGCTAATTAATATGTATTTAATGTGTATTTCCTACTGCTAAATACAAGAGTAACATAATATACATAATCAACATCCAAACTCAAGAACTCAAAAGGGAAATCCCATGTAATGTAACTATGCCTTAAACTGGGTCTCATTGCAAGGAATTACCGTTCATTCTGCACGGCTGTAGATGTGGGGTTGATGGTTGGACTGACGGACTTGTTCCTTTCCCAAATCATCATAAGTTCAGCCATTCTTTCCTCTGCACACTGTGCAGTCAGACGGGCCTCTGCATCCTGGTCCCAGCAGTCATCAATAGTCTCCTTTAGCGACCTCACAGCCTGAGAGAAGAATAATAAATACAAAAATAATTTAATGGCATTAGACATCTAGTTGAACTCTTGCAATCGACAAATAAAATCAAAGCCAAAACAGTATCAGTAACACCTTATTTCACCCTCTGTGCACTGACAGCTGAAATCTTGACAGGAGTCCCATGCAGCCAGCCTATTGGCTGACTGAACAAAAAATTTTAGAATTAAATTTTAAAGACTGTGAGAGGTTCTGCAGCGCTGTGTCCTCTCTGTGCAGAACCTCTCACACTGACAGTTGTCAGTGTGGGGTGGTCTGCAGCTAGCTCACAGTAGTGTGTAGCACCTCCACCTCCTGGCTTCAGTTTCCCAGTCTGTCTGACTCAGTCAAACAGATGGGGAAACTACAGTCAGGAGGTGGGACGATAAACAACTGGGATTTCCCTTTGATCAGATTATCAGAGGTTTTACTAATCAGTCTGTACCAGTCTGGCCAGCTTTAGTCAGCTACTCTGTACATATCTAGTGCTTTAAATTGAAACAGATAAAAAAAATAAACAGTAGCAACACTTTTGGATAAAAGTTTCAGTAAAAGCACTGACAATCTGAAATAGCCAATATTAACGTATGGTCTGCTCACTCCAACTATAGGACCGGATCTATGTTTCTGTGGTTTTCAACTGGATTGTGTCTGTTTTTTATACTGCTACCCAATCAGAAAACATTCTGACCCATCAAGACTTGAGAAAGTGGAAAATCTGTGTGAAGGCTTGTGGCTAAATGCAAACACACCAAACTCTGCATGATGTGGCCCAGCACTTGTGCATACCTCAGAACCTTTTGTTGGCGACACAATCACATGCAATATGGAAGTCTGGAGTCGGCCCATAGTAGCTTAATTTATTGGATGAAACTAGGATTTTATAAAGTCTCAAGAGATGGAGGTAGTGGAATTCATCCTTACATTCCTGC
>WWET01003136.1:138702-156429 GCA_011038615.1 Limnodynastes dumerilii | reverse complement strand
TACTGCAACAAATATCTGCACTAAATATCAGTCTTGCTGGAACAAGTAGTCGGTTAGAAATATATTAAATGAAAGAAGGTATATTGCCATATGCACTATTAAACATCGAAATTAAAAGGGGTTAAACGTGCATTACTATGCAGCAGATGACCATGTTCTCTGAAAGTGCTGACATAGGAGAAGTGGGAGGTTTATAAGCACTTTACAGAAGTTATAAACTCTTGCTGCAATATGACACTTGCCCTAAGAAATGGAACAGTCACATCCTCAGTCTCACCAGAAGGCACAACTCTTGCAAACATAAATATGTGGCCAAGACATGATACAAAGTGTTGTGCCAACTGGTGAGACTGAGGATGTGAATGTTCCATTTCTTAGCGTAAGAGACTGAACAGCAGCATGTGGCACTACACCAGCACCTGATTGGATATGAGAATGGAAAAAAATGTCTTCATTCAGTTGATGAAAAGGGTAAAAATGGGAGAGGGCCCTTGAAAGGATTACCTTAAAGACAAATAATACGTGAGAATATCTTTTGATCTGATCTTACCAGGCTGTTCTCTTTCCATGCCTCTGGAAATTTAGGCCTCTGCTTTTCTCTGGACACTAAAACTTGCATGTCTTCAAATGTAGGGTGATTGCCAGTCTCAACCTGAAATGCCATCTGGTACTCGGGCACAGATTCCCCTGTACATAGATCATTAAGCCAATCAATGACAAATTGTACAGACAGCATAACAAAGCATTGTATTACCAACCTAGGACACTACCTGAAACATATATGTGGCTTAGTGAAAACACTGTCCCTCTCAGAGAAGAGCATTGGTAGATTAAGTAGGGCGATTGCTATAGAAGTATGGAATGACTGGTTTATGCACAGAAGTGCATTTAGGGGGGATCTTGAGTACAATCATTTTCTTCATAAAAGATGACGTCCCATAAAATGCGTAATAACCCATAACTCTTTGCAATGTAACAAATAAAAATATGCATGTGCAAACCAGCAAAGCTATTACTGTATATGCAAACATTGGGCAAGGGTGTACTTTTCTAAGTCGATGAAAAGCACTGTGAAGCTTTACACCTAACGTGTAATGCTATACTAAGTAGATAAAATATAATGCAGTGAATGTAAAATGTATATTTGTAAATTTTGCTATGCATTCCACTGCAGCTATGGGTAAATAATATAACATTTTTAGTGCATTGTTGAGTGAATGATGTGCTATACAGTAGAAAGCAGTAATAAGTAATATTATGCAATACTATAGAGAGAAATATTATGCTAATACACAGTTGAGTCACTCGTGTAATATGGAATGAGTTATTAAGTATAGCATGTTATGTCATAAACAGCAGCACAAAATAGTTTATCACAACAGCCTTGTTGTCTTAAATGTAAGTGATGCTGCTACTGCATATCGGCTCACCCACAAAAATAAAAAATCTATTGCTTTTAAACACTAGGTGGCAGAATTGCAATTGTTATTCTGCATTTCATAGTGTTTGCAATTTGTGAAATGTTGAAAATAGATCTAAAAATTAACTTGCTGTTATTAATGTAACAGTTAATACAAATTACTGCAGAAACATGATATGAGGTGCTATGATGATCTAGCAGGTCTGTCACTGCAGATATCAATGCGATGTTAACACTGTGAGTGGATGGATGTTACTGTTCACTCCACTGGTTACTGCAGACTGAATACCTACAATCTCACACTGGGTGGGACATAAGACTGCAGTGCAGTTCTGCTGGCATTTTGCTGTTGCACTAATTGCTCAGTATAAGAAAGAAATACGGCATTGGGTGATATATATATATATATATATATATATATATATAGACACTCCACTATGTCTGATTTATGTAACAGCTATCTCAGTAATTGCTCACATGAAGGAGAACTGAGAAAAAGGGTCTATAACTCACTGCCTGCTTAGAAGTGGAAGTGGTAATGCTTAAAATTGTAGCGCATGTGCCTACATATGAATATCTTTTCTGTTATTTTTCAGTCACATTGGGCATGATCTTCATATAAGATGCATGTGCAGAACCAATATCCTCCGCATCGGAAAGCAGCCGCCCGATGCTGCGCTCAATGCGGAAATTGTCTTCTGCAATGGGGGCATATGAGATATGCATGATGAGTGGTGATAAGCAATTTAATTGTATGATCCGGTATTCAGCACGCATGGAGATGTAAGGTAGCCCCTGTACGCAGATTCACTATCCACACGTAAGAGATTAGGGGAGTGTCCAGCTCTCCTATGTGCGGTATTGGGAATCAGAAACTCCATTGCGGAGGCTACAAACGGAATTTAAAACTATAGCCATAGCTCAACAAACAGACCTTTACATCTCTCCATCACTGTAACACTGTTCCTAATAAAGCTTTTCTCCCAAACCATCATTGTCAGAGGAATGGTATTAATAAAGCCAAAATCTAACCATGGTCTAATTTTTTATTTCTTTGTATTGACTTATCTATTAGAATACAAGGTCATAGCTATTGCTATCAGAACATTATAAACATCTGTCCAATGAGCATCTTACCGGGAAAGAGATCAGTGCATCTCATGAAGATCTCCCAATAGATTAAACCCAGCGCATACATATCCACTTGTTTTAAAGCAGACTCGCAGTCTCTCAGGTTAACTGCGCCTTCCAAGACCTCTGGTGCCATGTACCGGATAGTGCCAACCTGTGGATAAACAAACACTGAAACCTGAGAATCTCTTTGTGTCATATGACTGTATGTGTACTATGACGTTTCAATATGATGTAAAAACTGCAGAGTAATATACACTGTAATTAGCCAAAAGAGAATCTTGTAGATGTAACTCTGGGTCTTGGTCACGTCACTGTGAAACCACCGAAAAATTCACTTCCTAGCTCAAAATATTTTCTTTGAATACTCGCATTAGAACTTATAGCTTTCAAGTGTGAGGATGACTCCTTATGGACGGGAAAATTTCCAACAAGTAAGCGTTTTCCATGTGGTTGCATGTGCTGTGCGTTTATCAGACTTCTGACAGGGAGGCGAGTTGCACACTCTAAGGTGGAAGGGGTTTACTAGTACAATGTAAATATAGGCAGGGAATTCCCAGGGACAATAGAGATAGACTTCTGATTTGCTGCCATTTTGATGGTCCTGTCGATGTAAATCTGTGCAAGCAATAGGATTGGTTTCCCAAGAGCTCGGATGGACACAGCTAGAATCCACTATTGGATCTATGCTTGTATTGCTTTCAGACCTAAGGATTCAGTCCTATATTACTAATGGTGATTGAATGGTTGGATAGCCAAATGAACATTATTGATATATATTCTGATACGTGATCCACAAAACTCAGGTAATAGAGGGATACCACTGGAAGCAAGGGTGGCTTTTCTCATGACCAGCAGGGTTACTGGACTTTCATGGTCATGTTAAACAAAGATTAATTCATATAGAACTTAGTTTGGATACATTCTCCTTGTTTTCTACAATTTCTCTCTACTCTAAACTAAATAGTTATAATTTGTTGTAAGCAGTATATTCTCTATGTTTATTTTAAGAATGGTCATAGATTATTTCTATCACCCATAGATTTTAAGTTATGCCCTCTTTAAGATCAGATATATAAGAGCGTTTAGGGATGCTTTTATTGGCTCCTCCCGGTGGCTTTGTCAATTGAGTCATGGCCATCAAGACTGTGAGAGAAGCAGTTTAGTGCACCGCTACTTTCGCCTTACGAAGAAAACCGTGGACACTGCACTGTGCTTCTCTGCCACGTGGAGCAATGCCTAGAAGTTAACTGACCAGGCTTTTTTTTTTACTACCTCTGTGTAACATTTAAACAGCAGAAACATTGTTTGACTCCACTCATGAAGCAGTGCTATAAGCTTTACTCCAAATACAAAGTCGGTGACCAAGACAAAGATCGGGCCCCGGTCATATTTGTTAATTTACTTGTGTCACACTCCTTACAGATTGATCAAAGGGTTCTCATCACATGAATTTCACTATTCCAGTGATATGCAGGGAACCAAACTGTACAGACTGCTACTTTTATTTGACAAGCATTTTTGGCATAAGTTCCAAGTAAAAGCACACTGTGACACACCCAGATTTATCGTCTGCCATGAGACCTGTGCCACAGTGAAGAAATGCCTTTGCCAAAGCCTCCAGAAAAGTTCAAACAGCAAAAGATGAAGGAGAAATGGGGTTTGCACAGCATGGTGACAATCAAGTAAGTCCTGATCCAAACTTTAAGGGTTTCCTGTCTCCTGAATCCCATTTAGTTACTCAAGAAGATCTCAATGACCTTGTCTGAGATTTGAATCAAAATATAAAAGTAAGCAGATTGAAAGGCTGAAATCTCCTTCACAATAACATTAGAGTATGTGTTTTCAGACAGAGGCATAGTGTCTTTAAGAATTTTTTCCCCTTGCGGTTGGACTTGTCTTTTGCCATAATGTTATGTCTATTATGGAAGCACTTGGTTCCGAGTACAAAACAGAGGATTGGTGTCTATTCTTTAATTCCTCCAATGTAAGCTTGAAAGCTGAGCTACTCCAGCAACAAGTTACTCTCAGTACCACTAGCTCATGCTGCTGCTATGAAGGAAACACATGGGAGCATGAAACTGCTGAATAAAATCAAATATGAAGAGCACAAATGGCATGTTTGTGGTGACTAAAGACATTTCTCTCTGGCTGGGACTACAACTCGAGAACAGAAAAACCATTAAGTTCAGACGCAATGGCCAAAATAAACTTGACTAACCCCAGGAAAGAAGAATGTTGTCAGTGTACCACTTGTTGAACCAGAGGAAGTATATCCACCTTCACTCCATATAAAGCCTGGTCTTGCAAAGCACTTTATCAAAGCACTGGATCAAAGTGGGATTGTATTTACTAACAAAAAAGACATTCTCAGCCAATCTTCAGGCAGCCAGAAAAAAAAAAAAAAAAAAAAAAAGGTGAACAGTTCCAACAAGACCAACTTGAATCACTTGGTCTAACTCAAAATCCTTATGTGATAGTCATTACAAATCATTCTAAAACACTCCTTGAATTCAGCACAGAAAACACTTTGAAATGCCCTTATATGAACTGTTGTGACAAAAAGTACTTAATATTTTGTTTACCAGTGTTATATGTAGTATATATGCAAAAACTAACCAAAAATTATAATATATAAAAGTAGTGGATTTTGGCATGGTATTGGTTATAAAATATGATACAGAAATCTTCATGCTGGGGATACCTTTCAACTTACCTCACTTATGGCTGCATTATCCTCATCCCCTGGCCTCACCAGCCTGCTTCCTGTGAGCCGCATGGAGAGGCCAAAGTCACTGATAACACAGGACCCGTCACTCTTCACTAGAACATTACGACTGTTGAGGTCACGGTGGGAAATAGCAGGCTTGTAGTTATCTAGAAAGGCATTGTAAAGCCATTACATAATTACAATACTTTTCATCTCTCTGTGCTGATGGCATCTGAAGTATATTTTACAAGACAGATAACTCAGAGTGACAAGGACACATAAGTGAAATAGCTGTACTGAAATTCCAAATCCAAACCAAATATCAGGGGGGAAAAAAATGCAACCTTTTGTAAGAACAGCCATCAAAACTGTATAACTTGCAATTTTGTGCTATCATGTACCTCAGGTTACATTAATATTTACTCAGTCTGCATCTACCATACATGGTTTTGGACATACACAACTGTTTACAGATGTTAAACATAAAGTATATATGTTTTGGTTTGATAATGTAGTGTAGGATAGGATAAGGACAACGCCAAATCATAGAGGTTCTATGTTAGAATCAGCATAGGCCCAGATCACATGCAAGAACTAGGGACTGGATCCAGAGTTAGGTACGTTAGGTTTGATTTGACTGGAGGGCGCATACGTTAGTAACACTAGTGTACCTAGCATTGTATGGAGCTTAGTTCCGTACGATGCCATTTCAGAAGAAAATGGCTGTGCTGTGCTTCCCCTCTACCCGCTAAAGTGAGTGGGGGAAGCATGGTAATTGTACAGTGTAGGAGGGGTCTCCCACACTTCAGTGGTCATATGGAGCTTAAATTGCCATAAAGCCCCCCTTAGAGAGGAGAGTGACAGGGGAATTTCAGATGGACAGATTCCTGCATGTACAGAAAGTGTGCGGGAGTCTGGATCCAGTCCTAGGACCCTTACAAAATATCATTATTTTAAAATACCTACAATGAAAAAAAGGGAATATTCTCACATTAAAGATATTATATGACTACCAAGTTACAGATTCTAATCTCCATCATACTGGCTAAAATGTTTTTTTTTCTTTTATCAAATAATTTTTATTGGAGGGATCCCAAAAGCATAATATAAACATGTCTCACATAAAATTAGCCATTACAAAACAGTGCAGTTTTTCAGCAAATAGACATGTCAGGTATATTCAAAAATCAAAATGCATCCTAAATTTTTATAGACATTTTGTATAGAAAATCTGAAAAAACAAAGAGAGAAGAGACGGGTGGCTAGCCTTCAAAACAGGGAGGAATGGAAGAATGAAAAGATAAGATAGGACAGGAGGAGGAACAAGGTGGCTAAATGTTTTTATGGGACTGTTGCTATTAAGGTATAATCTAATTTTGTGAGATTAAGAAGTGTATTACGCATTTAGCCAACTGCATAAAAGAACAGGATACAAATCTGTAAAAGCTTGGGATGTCTCTAGAAAAACACAGACATATGACAGTCAGTGACCACACTGTACCTCCTCGTAGTAACTCTGTGTGTAGATATGCCAATCCTCTGGTTACTGAATGTGCCAGCCGACAGGAGCTAAGCCAGTCATTTGTGTGTACACTTAAATACTTGCACAGAGATCCCTGTAAACACAAATAGTGTCCATTATGCATTAATTTATACAAAAATGTGAACAAAATAGGTGTATATATATCGTGATTAAAAAAATACAGACAAAGAGGCTTAACATTACCAGGATGACAAATTATAATGTCGCTAAACCACTGTCAGATCACTGGTATACAGAATCATAAGCAATACATTTGGACCCCAGGTATGCAGTACCACAAATCCTCCCACCACACAAGTACACAAGTATCATATTTCCACAACTAAATACTTGAAATACAGTTCTATAAATCCTTCCATCAATGGGTGACAGCTATAAAGAACCCATCAATGACTCCAACCAATGGATCTCATGTACATACTATATTAACAATCCTAAAATCTAGATTTACAGTATTATAAGCAATTTTTTACAAGAGCACAATTATCCAAATACTAAAAGCCACTATTACCGGAAGCTTTTAAGTGATAGCTGTACACTCTATAGTTAGAGCCAATGGAGCACTTAAATAAAAATTAAAACAAAGTCCCCTTAGCACACAAACACTTCTCCTTGTTGCTACTGCAGCTGTAGTAATAAAGTGAAGTAGGCTTTTGGTGTACATTTGTCTAGACGCATTTGTTTAATTAAGAATGTGTGCACTTAGACATGGCACAATCCAATGTCATTTTTGTCCATGTATTATCTGTGTAGAAAGTCACTCCCTGGTAAAGTAATAAAATCAGAAAAAATTGCAAAAGTGTAAAATCAGATCTTGTTACTAGCATCTAACAGGTTCGTAAAAACCTAAGTATAGGAATTATACAGGAATTTTATGAATCAGTTTCATTACTGACAAGGCTAGAAATCCCCAAACCAGTCTATTTTCTTAGATAAATGAAATGGACAGTTAATTGCTTCCTGGCATCAATGAGAAAGGGGGTGACAGGAAAAGATTGCATCTACATTTTATTGAATATATAGGTCACTTTTT
This sequence comes from Limnodynastes dumerilii, assembly GCA_011038615.1. Lineage (NCBI taxonomy): Eukaryota > Metazoa > Chordata > Amphibia > Anura > Limnodynastidae > Limnodynastes > Limnodynastes dumerilii. Next base: position 148,592 of record WWET01003136.1, on the reverse strand, counting down.
TCTAAATAGCCATTACTGGGAAGTTGTTGAAAGAAATAAAAGGTAGCAGGTCATCAAGGTGTGTAATCTCCATAGCACACCCTTATACAACTCCGCGCCAACAGATTGTGCCAGGGAAATCCATATACAAATTCCTTGCTGGAAATGGTAAAAGCGTTTATATGTACTATGTATAACATTCATTATTATATCAGCAACACACTCTATATTGCTTTACAGCGTTTCACCTTTGTATATTTACTATTTATAAAGAAATGTGTTTTCTATTTGTAGTTAATGTCCTATATATTACATGGATTTAGATGATCCAGACAATGGAATATTATCTTGATGATGAGAGAGTTTTCAGACTTTAGAAGGAATTTAAATGTTTTTATAAAATACCTGTGTAATTGAAGGAAAAACTTAGTGAGGTTAATACAATATCTTGGAAATACTTGACAGTTTGGAGACTAAGATTAAAAATCCTTTAAATAGGCCATATACCTCAAAGCGCAATACAGCAATACAACATGTATCATATACCTGTATTATATTGTATAAATGGTTAACATATGAATAAGAGTCAGTCATAAAACTAAAGTAGTATTAGAGGGAATGCAATAGTTCTAGTAAGCAACACTCTTTTTGTATATATTTAATTTGTTCCTATTGTATATTGTTGCAGAATTACTTGACTTTTATCTACTGATGCCTACCTTCTTGTAATATTTTTTTGTCATGTACTGATAGACACTAAATACATAACAACCTCTACTTAAATGTGTATCACATATAATAATGTCAAGTAAAAAGTAATCACAAAAAACTGAATGTGAACCATTCACATATTTGAAGGTAATTAACACAAATTCAAGAAAAAAATCTAACTACTTCCGGAACAAGAAGCATGTTCTGAAGAGCGTGACAATAATAGAACCTAGTAAAGTCAGATATACAGGAATTCAAACATGAACTGGGCAAGCAAAAGGTGACAGCTACATTTCATAAATAAAAATAGAAAAATGACAAAAGCAAACCACATAAAACAAAGAAAAGAAAATCTAAACATATAGGGCTGGATCCTTAACTACGTCCAACAGGGGACTTACGCATGTCCGCCAGATGGAATAAAACTGGGAAATAAGGGCACTGGGGGACCTAATAAATAAAAAAGCAGTTAAAACCTCACCAAGGGGTACTACCTACTCCCTCAATCAAAGCAATACAGTAACCAACAAGATGGTGGGTAAGCGCTAAATAGAAAAAAAAAGGGGGGGGGGATTAAATAAATTAAACCTCTATTTCTAGGGGGAAATAAAGGATAAAAAAACCTATATACCCTAATTCAAAAAATGCCACCTCTACAACACCATATAAAATAAAGTGTGGTGCTTAAAATAAAATATAATATATAACAAGTCCTTAATTCAACAAATTGTGATAGTATAAAACAGGTAAAAAAAATATTAGTGAAATAACTCAAAAACCCTTTAGGAAGTGTTCTCATTTGCCTCTCAAGGGAGCAGAGCTGTTTGAGTTACAATTTGTCAACTTCCACAACTCTTCAAAGTGTATCACAGAATATGAAAAAAGTGCAATACCTATAAAGCAATGGAATGATAAATATGTAGCAATATGTAGAACTAAATTAACAAGGATAAAGTGAAAAAGAACAGTTCATCAAATAGATATATGGATAGATTCATAGTGCACATAGACTTCACAGTTGTTAAACTTAGTCAGTTAGGGCAGTGTTCCCCAACCTTAGTCCTCAGGGACCACTAACAGTGCATGTTTTCCAGGTGTCACTGCTGGAGCACAGGTGTGTTCATTACTAACTGTCACATTTTAAAAGCTCCACAGGTGATTCTTTAAGGGAACCTAAAAAATATGGACTGTTAGTGGTAATCTCCCCGTAGATTATTTGTGTGCCTTTTGAATCCTATTTACAGTTCTCAAGAGCGTTTCCCCTAACTGACTGAGTTTAACAACTGTGAAGTCTATGTGCACGCCGAATCATGTCCGCCAGATGTTCCTAGTGCGTAAGTACTACGTAAAGCGTGCGGGGGTCAGGATCTACCCCATAGATATAAATATCTCAAGCCACTACAATTCAGGTATAAATATCTTCCCAATCTCACAATTTTAACTACTAATGGATGACAAATTTTGCAAAATAATCACTTTTTTTTAATTATTCAAGTGAATGGTGTTGCAGTGGTATAGAGAAAATGTGAACATTATACTATGTTAATAAATAATCCACACTGAGGGTTTGCTCTTATATAACAGGTGAAATGTGAATGTGATATCAGAATGTGCATATAAAAAGACAAGCACCAGGATAGGCATGTATTAATAATAACTCTTTATTTAAAAAATTGCCTTTTTCTATTGGTAGTAACATGACATTTTTAAACTTTAGAAAACTAGACATGAAAATTCCCACACTAATATATATGATTAATGCCTGACAAATATGACACAGGCACATTGAACTGTGTACAGCCTACAGGACAATAATGCATGCTTACTCAGAATATGTGTTGTCTTACAAGCTTAGAGCATGGATCTTTACATTAAAGTGATAATGTGCCTGTGATGTTTTTCTCACTCAAAAGGAAACATTCAAATGAATGAATGCAGAAGTCACTTCTACTTGGTGTCTTTTGTGTATGATTATGTATTTATACAACGTAATCCTTTAGCTTTATTCAATATGCAACAAAAAGGTAACCTATTGCTATTTCTGTGTGATAATGGTGTATTACTACATAAGTCCATAGACAGAGATGTGCAGATAGGTAAATTATATATTAGACATGATTATTTACTATAAATACCAAAAAGGTTACAGACATAAACTGGCTATGCAAATGAACAAATACAACTTCAAAATGGTTTGCAGACATAGGAACAATTACAGACAAGAACAAATCTACAATAACATTTTAAGAAAATAGAACATCTGTTAGTTGAGCTGTTGCATTGCTATGTATGTATATGTACTTTATCTATGTATATGTATTTATGTACTGTGTATGTATTTTCCACATTTCACATCATTTACATTTTATAAATAAAGCTTGAAAAATGACTGATAACCATTTTGAGAATGTTACTGATCAATACACAACAAAAGGAATTTTTCCAGTGATTGCTAAATATTTATGTCCGCAGCTGCTTTACATATCTTGAAGTGGGGCATTAGTACTTGGGGTGTACCCTGCGCAGATGTACTGCTTCAACAAACAAAAAAAATGGGTGGGTAACAGCACCACCTGCAATGTCCACACAGTCAGGATGCCCCTAGCAACTTGCCAAGTGGGAAATATGCCAATGTCCTATGCTCAAAAAAAATTGTGAAAAAACATTACTTACAAAAATTAACAATTAGAAAGACAGCAATTTCCAGCACCTTTTGCTGCTTTTATTTTTCTGTTGTACATATTTAGTGGGGTTTCTATAAGTTCACTATACTGACAAATATGAGCAAATGTTAACAAAAATTTAAGGCTGCAAAAAGGGAACCTAAATAACAAATGTATTGAAACCAGGGCTTGCAATATGTACTATAGGAAGAAAACTATAATATTCAGGGTTGGTTTTTTTCCAAGTGAGAACAAGAAGAAAAAAGGTTCTGCTACAGAATTTTGTTTGTTCTATTGGATTCATTCAAAAAAAGTCTGTAAACGAGTCTTAACCTTTACTTTATTGATAGGTCCCATGATCTAAGTCTCTTGCCTTTTTATATTAACTTTATATTGGCTTTCCAAATGTTGAGAAACATAACATGAGAGGAGTTATTTTCTGTATTTTTTATGGAATGAGCTGCACACAGCAGACTGGCACCAGTGTATAAACAGAATAAATGCCAAATAGGCTCCTAACCCATAATGCCCACCCCCTTATCTATGCCATGTCTTAAAAAACACACTGTACTGTAGACTCCGTGTACTGCAATTGTGTAAACAGGAAGCTATCAAGATTTCATTGGCTGTGACAATGACACACATTTTTGTGGTAAAATACAGGGGCTATTTGTAGCTGGCTACAGATCCATGACAACACTGAAACACTGATACAGCAACATGGAATTTCAAACTATAGAAAATACCTCCAGCATATATACCAATCATATATAACAGAAAATGCGCCAGAGCCATGGTATGAGAAACTGGATAAGCAGTATCCAGAACACAATATATCTTGCTGAACACCACAGCACCTGCCCTGTCTCACTGTCTCCAGCAGCAGATTGCAACCAACATAAAACAGATACAAAACAGGCAGATTCTGATGCCTCAGAAGTTAGCTCCCAGTAGTGCAGCGCCAGCGAGGATCCCGTTTGGATCCGGTCAAGTGTTTTTACTGCAAAGTATCACACTGCCCATCCTACCCAGCTACTATTTATTACCACCCGGTTGGCAACATTTTCTAGGGAGAACACTGATTGTTGTTCAGTTATGACAAAGGGTAACAATATATAAATGCATATCTGTAACTGTGGCATTGCTTGTGTACAGTTTTTTGCTGTTATGATTACATTGGAAAATATCTAATATAGATCTACTCAAATCTACTCAGATCTATATGTAAAATAAATAAAATGGTTTACTGTAAAGACTGGTACCAATGTAATTGATGTTTCCCTAGTGATGCTCACATCTCACTTCTATCCTTTCTGTTCCATAATGTTTTGTTTGCTTTGCATTCCGGGTATGTGCACACTGATGTGATTGGCAATGAGAGTGCATTCCATCCTGTCCAGGCAAGTTACACTACCGACATGTTCAACAGAGGAGCTGCATTATGATTACAAGTGTGTAAAAAGTACAGTATAGATGTGCCCTTTAATGGGTACTGATACAGACCCCATTCGTAGGGGGCACTATCCATGCATGGTGAGAAGTTAGCAGGGCGATTGAACAGATATGTGCATACTCCAAACTTGTGATGCAGATGCCCACATATCAGCTATTTATTTATTAATAGGTTTTTATATAGCACCATCAGATTACATAGCGCTTTACAATTTATCATTACAAGACTGGGCGGTAACAGACAAACTGGGTAGGTAAGAGGGCCCGGGCACAAGCTTACACTCTATAGGATATTGGGGATTGATACATAAGGGCTAGTGCTCTATATCACAGAATGGACCAGCCAGCTTGCATTGTAACAGTGCTCAGTGCTCTGTATGATCAGACACACAGCAGTGTTAGTAGCAGAACTGATGGGAATTTTAGTATAGAGTACAAGTTTGTGTTAATCATGAAAGGAAAGACATATAATATAGTAGTTGTAAATAGTGTAGACAAATGTTAAGTAGGTTGAGAAATTTGGTAAGCTTGTCTGAGTTTTAAGGGAGTGCTTGAAAGTTCTGAGAGTTGAGGATAGTCTATGTGGGTGAGGAAGGTTATTCCAGAGAGTGGGTGCAGCCCAGGAGAAGTCCTATAACCGGGAATCTGAGCATTTGTTTAGTGTCGAGGAGAGCTCTATATCCTGTGAAGATCTGGAAGAACAAGCAGGGATTATCTTGAGATGAATGGGGTAATGTATGCGGGTGCAGTCTTGTTTATGGCTTTGTAGGTTAGCAAAAGGATCTTGTATTTGATTCTGTATAATAAAGGTAGCCAATGTAGACATTGACAGAGAGGAGAAGCTCTTGAAGAGCATTTTACAAGGAAAATCAGTCTAGCTGCTGCATGCAATATAGACTGCAGGGTGGTAATTTTATCGGTTACACTCTCTGCTAAGAAATTCTAATTTCCCAAAAAGTTACATCCGCATACTTCACCCATTCACTTTCGCAATATCCATCTACTGTTAGTGATATCCCTCCGCCATGGACCTGAAACAGGTGAGTAAACTCTCTGTGCGGAGTAGAGTGGGTTAGGGTCAGGCTGCAGGGGAGGGAGGGTTAGGGTCAGGCTGCCAGGAAGGGAGGGTTAGGTTTAGGGTAGTGAAAGGGGAGGGTTAGGATTAGAATTAGGGAAAGGAGTGGGGGACTATTTTTTTTTTCATAACTTTTCGGACCACGGAGCTTTCGGTGCTCCGTGGATCTATTGCTATGCCTCATCAAGGCATAGCAATAGAAATCCCAGCCAGTTCGCAACTGGCTGGGGAGGAAACGGCCGATTTGAAAATCGTCCGTTTGGACCGGAGCCCCACACCCTAATTTTATATTGTGGGAGTCCAATAAGGAGAGCATTACAATAATCAATATGGGAGATGATTAACGCATCTTGTAGTGTCTTGTGTGAGATATTTGCGTATTCTGGAAATTATTTTTAGATGTATGTAACAGGATTTAGACACAGATTGTATGTGGGGAACAAAGGCCAGTTCAAATTCAAGGATAACACTTAGCATCAAGCTTTTTAAGTAGGAATTATTTCAGTGTTGTCGCCAGAGATAGAAAAGCCAGATGGGTAGCTTTTATTAGCAGGTGGAAATATTATTAGTTCAGTTTGAGATAGATTAAGTTTGAGATGGCAGCAGGACATCCAAGAATAAATGGCAGAGAGGCATTCAGTAACACGGGCCAGCACAGTAGGTGAAAGATCAGGGTCCGGATTCACAACCCTGTAATTTTTAACATAGGTGCCTAATTTTCAGTTTCTAGCTACTACACGTGCGTAGTAACTATTTTACACTATCAACGTAGTTTTTCGTTATGTAGAGTGCGTACATGCGATCTATAAAGACCATGATTCCTAACAACTTAAAAACACTCCCCCCACTAAAAGGCCATAAAGCCTTAAACTAACAAAAAAGCAGACCCTGGTATGCCAGACCCAGATTAACAATCTCTATATGTAAAAATATACAGCTAAATGACAAGAGAACCCTTATTGCATATTACTTAATATTGATGTTTGCAACTGCAACTGCTATACAGTGATAGTTAACAGCAAGAGAACACTTATAGCATAGCACATGATTGCTTAACAATAATGCATCCCTGAATCGCTGCAGTCCAGACACTGTGTATGTGTCGCTATGGCAGCGGCAGATCACATAATGCTGATGTGACCTAACGTCACATCATTGTTATTAATGCCTCTTTCACACCCAAATCACGGGTCACACATGGGATGATGAACATGGCTCACCTGTTAACACTACAGTTACAACCCAGGTAAATCCTGTGTTGTAGCATTTCACACTGGACCCGTGTTTCTATCCTTCAATTTGGTACTTTTCACACTGCAGCATGGCTTAGGCCATCCTGGTATCGACCAGGGTCACGGATACAGGAATCCAGACCCAGGTTGACCCATTAACACTGACACACGACCAGGGTTATTCTCAGGTCCATAGCTCAGTGTAAAAGGGGTATTAGAGAGTAGAGCTTGCCGTGTAAGTCAAAGGGAGAAGAAGAGAAGTCAGAAGACAGATGATAAGTGAGGATTAAATATTATTAAAAAAGAAAGCTGGAAAATATGGATAGGAGAGAAAGAGGGGGTGGATATGACAGATATAGAGAGAGAAAGGAGTACTGGAGGCATACAGGGGTACAAAGGAGTACTAGAGGAGCACATAGGAAGACTAAAAGGGCATACAGTGGCACAAAGGAGGACTGGAGGGGAATACGGATAAATAAAGGAGGGCTGGAGGTGCATACAGAAGGACTGTAAGGGCCTATATATAATAATCACTAGGATTACAACATTTTTCATTATTATTATTACAAATGTTACATGTCATGACTACCCCCCTCCAACCCGGATACTTTTTCATGCCACACTGCCAAGTATATAAAAATCTGGATCATATGTTACCATAGTAAACATAATAAATTGTACATTTAGGAAGAGTTTCTAGGTTATTGCCATTTCTACTGAAGTCACTAAAGAAGCGGAAAAGAATAATCACTAGGGCACATCACCAGAAGTGTATTGCACTGTTACATTTTAGTATAGAGCTTTTTAAAAATAACAATGATAAACCAGAGAAAGACTCACATTTGCATAGTACTCCATTACTAAAAGGTATTCCAGACGCCCATCAGAAGTCACTCTCTCATCGGACACAATAAAATGGGCAATGTTATCATGCTCCAGCAAAGGCGTACGGTAAATACTTCTTTCATTGATAAAATTCTGACGGTTGTTGAAGGAAAAAACTTTCACCGCCACAGAACGCTCATCTAAGGATCCTTTGTACACTGAACCATAGCGTCCACGGCCGATGAGCTAGGAGAAAAAGGAAACCAACATAAAGAAATACTCAAGATTTGCTTGACAAAAGTGAAGGGTCCATTCTGCCAGCATGATAAGCTAATTCAATGACTTTACTATTTACAATAAGAATGCAACAAGACATGGTGTTCCTTTCTTCCAATTAGCATTTCAATAAGAAATATTGTCATTTAGTCCATTTTACTTCAAAACGTTGTCTCAAAAGTCATCCTAAATAGAGAAGCCACTATCAATCCCAAACAGGCTCTGCCTATTATGCCCTATGCTTAGGTCTTTGCAACTGCAGCACTGGGTACAACCTGGCACTTATAATATATAGCATACTAACATTACATTGTGCATACAAATTGTGTGATATTATTTAACATTTATCTGACCAGTCGAGAAAGCACAGATGGCTAAATAGCTGAACAGTGGCAGGAGACTGATTATGAAAATTATATTGAGTATTCTATAGGTAATTAGAAATCTAGACATTGTGGATGGAATCTAGACAGTTATTATTTTAATAGTCATCGCAACCTGGGATTTGTTGAGGCCTGATCTAGGTATGTTGTTCTCTCACTGAACAATATTTATATATTACAGGTGAAACTAATTCCTTTACCACTAATAAACCTACTTTTTAGCAGTATCAAAAGAAAGAGTATCCTTTACCTCCAATAACTTCAGGTTGTCTAGATCCAGTGATGGCTCTGATGCTGAAGCTTCCATCATATTTATACTGTGAAGACCTTGTTTACGGTCATCTAAAAGAAAAAAAAAACGAAGAAAGCTAAAGCTAAAAAATTCAAATAAAAGAGCAATTACAGTAATAGCAGGCAAGTAATAAGGATAAATATGTGTAATTTATTTAACATTGTAGAGCTTAAGATCACCTATTCTAGTTATCAATTAAGCAGAAGCTTAAATAGACTCAAGCAACGCTTCAACTTGTAAAATGTAATTATAAATGCTATTATATTTATTGGTAAATAAGAAAATTAGTTCAAAAGTAACTATAAGCAAAATTTATAAAATATGGAATGGCTTAATATAAATCCTTTGGGGATTTTAAAAAGATTCTAAAACACAACTGTACAACTGGTCAGTATATAAACAATATAATCGCGGAGAAAAAAAATGGCTTTACCCCTATGTCATTTAGTTTTGCCTTGAGAAAATGAATCCAGAAAAACACAACTGAAGGGCCTAGCTTCCAGTAATACTTACCTCCAAATATCCTGTATACAAAGAAGAACACAACAATCAACACCGCCAAGACAGACACGGATGCAAGTGCGATAATTACTGTCATCTCACGATGCAACCAGCCTGTTGGACCTAAAAATAATAAAGAAAAAGATGATGTTATAGATAGGGGTTTTATATTATTTGTTTAGATTGTTAATTAGAAAGACAAGAGATGTTCTGTAATGTTCTGGAAAGCATTAAACTGGATTTAAATGAAGAGTTTTAATAAAACTGTCTGTCTTTCTCCATTCCGTGTAACGTAATGTCCTACAACAATAGTAAAGCAAATGTGCAAAAAAAGGTTTGAGCATGCAGTTGAATATCCTATTACAATGAACATTTTGTACTTCAGGGATTGCACTTTGCAATTCTAATATTTTCTTTCCTCTACCTTCCAGCTATCTTAAACCCTGTTCACACTGCAGCATAGACCCGGGAAATTCCCGGGTCAGGCCCGTTCACACTGAA
>WWET01003136.1:124465-137831 GCA_011038615.1 Limnodynastes dumerilii | reverse complement strand
TTGTTCAGCCTGCGTTGAAAACCCCGGTTTTTTTTTTTTTTCTCTCTCTTTTTTTTTTTTTTACAAGCCGGCTGCTATTTAAATAGCCGGCTTTTCAGCGCAGTGTGAACGGGTGAAGCCGACTTCTAAAAAAGCCGGCAAAAACCCTTCTTTTTAGCCGGGTCTAAGACCCGGCTAAAGAGACCCGGCTTCACCGTTCACATTGCCAGAAAAAGCCGGGGTTTTCAGGAAAGCCGGCGATTTCATGAAAACCCCGGCTTTTCCATGGTAATCTGAACGGGGTATTAGATTGTCATTCTTGTGTTTACAAGAAGATCATTTTTAACAATAATTAGGTATCCTAGTATAAAGGTAAACGTGCATGTAATGAATAATTCCCCTATGAATGATATGGGTATTAGAAGTCAGTGAATATTTGTCAGGCCATAAAGCTTTGTAGCTGATATGGACACAGAATACTTTGGGGAAAGAATTATGGATGTGATAGAAACAAATGAATGTCCTCTAGCTATTGCCATGCTTTATGTGTATATGCTTTTACTCCATAGCAAAGCAACCTTGGGAATTATTTTAAAATGTTGGCAACCACCGCATCCTTGAAAAGGTTTTGGAATGAAAAATTCAAGTAGGGTTGATATGGCAAGGGAGTGACTATTTATTTGTGAGAAGTGCACATTACAGCAGCAACACCAAAAGTACTCTTGGCTCCAGACTGCTTGGCTTTTCCCCACTTCAGAAATGCCAAATAATAACAGAAAGGCAACAATCAGGAAGGAAACGTCTTAATCAGGATATCTGTATGAAGTTATCGTTTAGCCAGCTGAAGACTAATTACAATATGACATTGGAATCTGAACAGCTTCTCATACTGCATACTTCCTATAGCTGGATTTTTATCATCCAGCTATAAATAATAGGTTAGCTAGTTCTCTCAGATACTATACATTTCTTCTATCTTGTGTAATAATTTTGATCTCATCCACCATTAGGCTACTAGTTAGCTAACAAGAACAGCTAAATGTGATATTACCTAAATATCTTATAGAAAATCAGGAAAGCTACTGCTACAGGAGCAAGACAGAATTAATTCTAATTAATGAACCATCATTGTGGAAACAGTGCCCAAATTTTAGCAGTTTGATGGCTCAATATACTCTCAGAGAATGTGAACTAACCTTGATCCATACATACAGTATGTAAAATTGAGGTTTATGAATTTCATGTTATTTCTAAATTTTTCAAAAGATAAAACATGCATAAAAAATAGTATAGTATAAATTAAAAATATAATATATATAGTCCTAAATAATCTCATGAATATAGATAAATAAATAAATAAATAGAATTAAAAAATCTCTCCAGGTGGAAATGCTGCAGTTCATAAAAAAAAGGGTTGCTACACGTAGCAGAACATAAAAAACGAAAAATATATATACAACAGCACTAATTGTTCCACCTTAGAGACCAAAGATATAAATATATATGTGTATGCTTTGTTTCTCCCACAGAACTAATAAACAGTATAACAATATATAAACTATTTATTAAACATAAAAACAACTCATTAAAAGCATGCAAAAAAGACCCTACAGATAGAAATGAGGCTCACAATAAAAATAAAAAAACCGAGTGCACTGATAATAAATATGGTGCCATAAGCTTCATGGGACGGATTCAGAGCATATGTAATGCGCCCGGAGTTTTTCGATTTGTGCTACTGCTAATGTGCAGTAATTTTCTAACATCATCTACGTTTCTTGTTGCAACGTAGATTGCGTATACGCAATCTACATTGCAACAAGAAATGTAGATGACGTTAGAAAATTACTGTGCATGCGCAGTAGAACAAATCGGAAAACTCCGGGCGCATATGCAATGAATCCGGCCCCATGATTGGAAAGTCAATGTAGAGGGGAATAGAACCAACAGAAAGTTCAACTATAGTAGGTACTGATAAGTCCATATTAGATTGTGATCCACTGTAGGTATATAAGCAGCAAAGATTATGGACCAGATTCAGACCCTCGCATGTTTTCTGTACGTGCGGGGGTCTGTACGTCCGCAAGAGAAAGGGGAGTGCACGCCCCCTTTCACTCCCCTCTCTCTAGCTGGCTTTATGGCAGCTTACGCAGCCATAAGCCTGCGTTAACTCTGTCCCCCACACTGTACACTTTGCATGCTTCCCCCTGTCCGCTTTAGGTGAAGCACAGATGAAATGGTCTCGGATGGAACCTTGCTTGAAAACCTGTTAAAGTGTCTGTCTGTAGAACCTGCACAGATTTTTCATGGTTAATTTTAAAATTGGACAGGCGACCAAATGTGTTGAATTCTTGGAGTAGGGGTGGAATGGAGGTCACAGAGGGCCATTTTGTACTGCCTGTTTCTTATGTTCACATCAGTGATGTCTGTTATGAGCTTAATAATTCTGGCCAGCGCTTCTATGCAGAGCGCAATGATTAGTGGGGAGAGAGGGCAGTCCTGACAGGTTCTATTTGAAATGGGTTGGATAAGCTGCAACTAACCTTAACTCTCTCTGTGGGACAAGAATAGAGAACTTTAAACTTATGAAGACAGTTTGGGCTTAAACCAATATGTGTTAATAATCCCTCCATGAATATTGTATATACAGTATAGTCGGGAGATTGTGTTCCAAAAAGAGATGGATTAAATTGATGGCCTTTGTGGTGTTGTCACGAACTTCCCATCCTAAGACGAAACCCACTTTGGTCGTCGTGAATAAGGTCAGGAAATGTTGTTTAAGTCTGTTATCTACAAGTTTCACAAAATGTTTGAGGTCTACGTTGACCAGAGAGATTGGCCTGTAGGTGGAACACACAGAGGGGCGGGTCTTAAATAGGGCCTAAGGGCCCCTCAGTTTTTAAAATGTCCCTGCCTAAAATGTACTGATTAATTTATTTAAATAGAATACTAGTATATTAAGCTACATAGGTTTATTTTGCTAAAATTAGTTCAAATGACAAATATGTTGTGTAAAACGCAGCTATCAGAAATTTGCTTTGTTTCGTTTAAGGCCTCTTTCCAAGAGCCCAGAAGTGTATTCTGTGGATTTGCTAGTATTGTAAAGAAAACACAACGTGCACTAGCTGCTCGATAATGTGCAGCTTCTTTTATAATGGTGCCCTCACGCCTCGGCATTGTGATGAATCGCAATGGACCATAAACCATTAGGACATACTTAGTTTTTTGGTCTCGCAATGCCCTGCAAAATTTGCTCATATAATAATTCACTTTTCTGAATGAAAGATTAGAATAGGAATGAGGTATACTGTACAGGAAGCCTAGTTTTACACTGAGCGATAACTGCATGATCAGATGGTTAGGAAGATCAATCTTTTTTTAGGCCATTTATTAGCTGTTCCTGGTAATAGCTCATGAGCCATACAGATGATGGAACTACTACATTTCCAAGCACTGTATGAAAGGTTTAAGAGTAATACAATTCTTCTAATTTGTGCAAATTTCCTTTATCTGTAAAAAAAAACAAAATATATTATATATCTTCGATCTGAGCTGTTCAGTCCGATTAAGCATTATATGGATTGTAGTATGTAGTGTATTTATATGTCTTAAAATTCAATTCTTCAACAACAATTAAAATTGATAAGCATGTGCCAGATTTACAATGTTGATCAATTAATAAAATGTATAGGAGAAATAAAATTCTATATATAATTCAAATTTAATGAGATAATGATAATGTGTGCCGTACAATGTTATTTTATATTTGTTGTATGGCAAAAAGAATGCAGAAACGCAAGGAAATATAACAGACAGTAATGACTGTAGAACTAAAATAGTATAACATGGTACATTTATACAGCATCTTGGTTGTTTTCTTTGTTCACTTAACCCAAGGAGTGTCTTGAAAACAAAACCTTGGGATGAACTTACTCCCACAATACAAAAACCTTGCACCAATCAAAAAATATGTCCTTGAGATACAGAGACCACAGAAGATAGAAAGGGAATATTTACTTAAAAATGGGAAATTAAAACAACACTCTCTCATAGAAGATATCTTTAATTTACATTTCCAATAAATAAATGAATATCTATTTTATATCACTGTGTAACATTTTAAATGGGGAGATAGCTAGCATTTTTGGGATATCTGCTGCAAATGGGGTCTATCTTTTCAAATAAGCACACCAAAACAATAGATAAAAAGTGGTGGGCAATAAGTGCTGATTTATCTATTAAATTGACTGGTCAGCTGTATCTAATATTTCTCAACTTTAAAATGGTAACTAAACTCTAAGGGCCTAATCTAGCATTAATAGTGCATTCCATACGGAAGCTAATGTACGGAATTAGAGATCCAGCTTTCCGTACATGTGAGGGGAGTGCACACCCCCTGCCTTAAATATTTTGCATGCGGAAGGGCACATACGGAATGGCAGATTGTACGTAAGGGCTTTGGAACGCGCTTACTGTACGTGGAGGCTTGTTTCTGCATGGAATGAAGCACTGTGCAGCTGCGTGATGTTGCAGAAGTATAGGTACTATGTATGTGCAATACCACCAGAGCTTACTTACATACGTTGCATACGTAAGACAGCTCTATTTATTCATGCCGGATCAGACCCTAAATGCCCAAGTATTGTTTCTACATTGTATATTACCTTAAAGAATGATTATAAATAACCATACAAAAAAGGAGTATTACAAAACTGAAGTGGCTTCAAGCAATAAAATAAGGTGATGGTAATTTGGGCAAAAGTATGATTACTTACAATTCGCAATAAAACCTAGAACTCCTAAATTCAAACAAATGATAAATAGAAATAAATATAGGTTTATGCAATAAGGTAGGCACAGTATGTTATTTAAAAGGTCCAAGTTTATATAGGTTCAGAATTTAAAGGATTGCAGAAATCCATGCTTATTTACCCATATCTTCAATTTTCACCATAAAGGAGAGAGAAGGGAGAACAAAAATATACTTTTTCTATGTTTCTATAAATATATCAAGGGTTGTGACTGGCTAGAGGAGGGTGGCATTTTTCAAAGGAAGAGGTGTAATAGAACACGAGGGCATTAATATAAACTGGAAGGGTGGTAGATTCAGAGGAAATGTGCCGAAAAATGACTTCACTGAAAGGGTGATAGATAAGTGGAATAGTCTCCCATCTGAGGTGGTTGAGGCTAACACAGTAGAACAATTTAAACATGCTTGGGATACATATAAGGATATCCTAAATCTTAAACTAAATTGAGGGTAAATAGGGTCTAGGGTCAGTATAGTTTTAAATAAACTAATGGGCAGACTGGATGGGACGTGGCTCTTATCTGCCGTCACTTTCTATGTTTCTATATATCTATATAGCGCATTAATGTATAAATAGAACATCCCGTGGATCACTGAGGATATCACAAATACAGAAACCATAAAAGGTGATCCAAAGCCTCTCTGCACGGTATATGTGCAAAACAACAAACATTTGTAATCACCATTATTAGTCTCATAGAGAATTCTGTTGAAAAAAAACACCCCTTTTTTCATGGTGTTGAAGTGTTGCCAATATGCAAAGTGATAATACCTTACAGCAGAGGCCGGCAATAGACACTCTGGGGGGCTGCATGGCGATGCTCTCTAATCAAAAAACAAACCATAAATCTTGGCATATATCATAAGTAAATGAGATGCATATCATGAATGCAAACTTATCAAATAAGCTATATGAGCTATATAGTGTAAATGAAGGGGCAAAGATGAAGGACCGTATTCAGAGATTTCCGTGCGTATAATACTTCCGTACGTGCGTATCTAACTAACCGCGCCCTCAAATGCTCATTTAAATGCCTCTCCCACCCACTTTCACGTAGATCTGTCTTCGGACGGATTACAACCACGCCCCTCCATACGTATTTTCTCACGTGCGATTCACAATTCCGTTCCTAATGGACTTCCGTGTGTAAAATCAACGTAGATAGCGTAAATTTAGTTACTACACATCCGCAGTTCATCCGATCCTAAAAATACGCACGGAACTCCCTGCAAAAACGGTTCTCTGAATAAGGCCCGAATACCTCATTCCTGTATGAGCAGCACAATATTTTCCTCAGTATTCAGCTCTTTCAGGCCATGGTTATCTTCAGGACCTTCTAGAGGACCCATGCAAGAATGCATTCACTAGCCATTACAATCAAGGGGCCGGATCCAGACCCCCGCACGCTCTCCGTACATGCAGGGGTCTGTCTGTCCGAGAGAGAGAGGGGAGTGCATGACCCCTGTCTCATCTGCACAAGTGTGGGAGCCCTCTCCTACACTGTACAGTTTGCATGCTTCCCCCCGCCCACTATCGCAGCTCTAGCGTAACATCTCGGGGGCGCATGCCCCCTCCAGTCAAATCAGGTCACTTACACACCTTGCATGCGTAAGTGACCTGTAAGTGCAGGTCTGGATCTGGCCCTAGACCTCTAGTGTTTACATCAGTGTCATGTAGTAGAAAGATTTGAAAGATGTTTGTTAATGGTAACAGAAGTATTTTTTTTTGTATATTTTTATGTTGTATTCTCTTTTCATGTGTCACTCTGTTAGCATCTTCCTTTGGTGTCTACTGCCATGAAAGTCTCATGAAAAATTTAAATATATTTAAAACTTGTGCAACTCCTGAACATGTCAGAGGGCAACGCCCTATTTTCCGATGCTATAATGCCACTATAGGAAGCTTATTAGAGCCTATCAAATTACCCTTTTTAAAAGCAGGTTGAGGAGCAACTACTTGGTGCAAACTTTCATACCCTTGTAGATGGAAAATTCTAATGAAATGTTCAGAGTAATTAATAACCTTAAGTAAAAGTAAAGTGCATCTCAGTTATGGAAACATCTTATACAGTATTCCCTGTGCCTGTTCCTTCTAGATGTACTCAGATTATTCACATGATGTCCATTTCTGTGACTATAGTGCAGATGTTTGTGCAGAGCACAATTAACATTAACAGATTTTTAAGGCAGTGGTTTAATTACAGCAAAATATGGGGTTTTACAGTGCAGTAGATTTATAATATTAAAAAATACAAATAGTTGTTGATAGGTGAATGAAATAAACGCTGGTATAAGAAATAAGCAATTTATTAAATACACATGTACTTAAAAATAAACATCATAAAAAATCAATAATGAATAATAAAACAAAAAATGTATAGAAATTAAAAGGGGGGTTTAATTACAGTTGTGACACGCGTGTAACTGCTGTGGAGCCAATGGGGTAGATCCTCGTTAACGGCTGACAGGGGAATTATGTACGTGTCGTATGTAATTCCCCTGTTTTGAAGGTTGTGCACATGCGTGCAAAACCTTCTTACAATGCCATAAGGGCCGGCCGCCTGCTCTTACGAAAAGGGGGCTTTCACCCCCATGATGCATGTCATATCTCCACCATAAAGGCAGAAATAGACATGCTAATGAGGGGACGGGGCGGGGGAAGCCCTGTTACGATCAAGTATACGGCTGTAAGGCCACATACCTGATCATAAAAGTTGGGGTAGGAATCTGGGCGCGGCGTGCGGGGAGTGCAGGGGGCTGCTCCGAGAACAGCGGTACAGACCTCTGGATCCGGCCCAACGTGTGTATAGTTCCAAGTTGTTCTAAATTAGAAGGTATAAGGCTAATTGTGGAACACATGCGAGCGTCGTACCATGGTGTATATTGAACATTTTGACTTTAAGTTGTCAAAGTTTTCTCAGTTCCCAATCTAGGAGTGTGTTTTATAAATGGAGGCTTCCAACCAACCCGTTGTGAATATGTCTATTATAGAACATGGTAATGGTGGGAGGGGATACCTTAATCCATATTATATTTATTATATATTTCATGGAGACCACAGGAAACAGAACCAAAAGTAGTTTTCTGCTATCTAGGAGCGAGGGCTCCGGAATCCCCAGGACTGCCTCTTGAGGTGACAAGGATGTATATTCTAGCAGATATGTGGATGTGTAAATCAGGACTTGTCTTGAAAAGTTTTTTTTTTTTTTAAATATTCAAATTAAATATAATTTCAATGTACCATTTCTTGAAAATGTTGATCTGTGTCACATTATACAATACATGGAAAAGACTTGATTAGTTATGGCTGGCATAATTATTTTAGAAATACATATACATAATGTAAACATATGATTACCAGACACATGTTGCTTTCCTTATTTTGTTAGAAAATCATGAGCTTAAACATTCCCAGCTGTGGTGATTGGAATTCAGGGGCTTGAAGCAGAGTTAAGAAAAAACTAAACTAACTATAAGCAGACATTCATGGAATAAAAAATGTACAATTCATTTCCTCCCCAATCACATTGATCATTAAAGTCCAGGAGCAAATGGGCTCATTTTTGGCTTATGCTCCTACGTCATCCCCATAGTGTGTATCAAATATATATGTATTTATAAAGATATATATATATAAAAAAAAACAATGTCCTAACAGACTCTGAATTGCGGGACTGCCCTTTAAAAAGAAATGAGAGTAAATTTGATTCCGGATGCAGACATGGAGACCCCTTTGTCTGCAGAGGAACCAGCACCACAGCCCTGCAGTGGAATGAAGGATGCACGTCTATAGAAACTTGGAAAGCCGCAACTGTTTTTAGTAGTACCGCGGAGAAAAGAATTTATGGAAAGGAAGCAACTTTTTTTTTTTGTGTTGTTATTCCTAGAATACTACAGCTTTCTAACCCTTGCTGTCAGGGAGCTTTATACTTAGCTGACAGGAATGCTTCCTATTTACAGAATGCCACACAACAACATCTACAACGATTCCAGGGATATCAGGTACTGTGCCACTTGTGTAATTGCTAGCACAGACATACAGGACAGGATCCCAGCTCCTGATTTTGAAAAGCTCAGGATTTCAGAGTATGCATGGGGATCTACACTCACATTCCCACTGTATCCACGCCTATGTGCGAACACACCACTAACCATTCCCCCCACACATACAAGCATCAGATGAGAGTTACACCCTATCTAATGTTTTCTAACTCATTCAAATTTGGTGGCGGATCCAAAGGCTGAATTGACATGCAACCTGTTAGCACACACATATTGTACATTGTAATGCTAAGTCCATGCAAAGAATACAATTACCTTGACTTCCCTTAAAATCAACATGGTTTTGCCCAGGAGTAACCTTCCTCTCAGTTTCAATCTCCTTCTTAAGTCTGAATCAGGTTCTTAGTGTTTTTGTTATTTTCATATTTTTTGCAGTGATTTTAAGGTGCATTTTTTACATATGTCATTTAGTCCCCAGCATATATTATTAATTATGTCCTCTGCCATTTGATATTGTACCTCCTTACAACCTTGCCCAGTTGCCCTGAGTACCACCTGACAGTGGTCCAAGTATGGTTCTGGTACCACTGGTGAAGAACCCCTGCCCTAGTTGATTATTGTGTTTGATATGACATATATGTTAAGCTATATCAGATGGCTGTATGGGATTCCAAACATGTTACTGGTAATCGTTTGGTAGGTTTATTAGGTCACTGAAATGGCATACAGATGTTATGATAGGTTAGTTGAGAAAATGCATATTTCATAGATATATATTTTAGTCATATTATTGACTGATAGTTTACAGCAGATGCAGAGCATATGTTTTTCATTGTTAAACGCTTACAATATAAATATACAAGCAATGTATAAACCAAAACGTACTCATTTCCTGCATGTACAGAGTTCTGACAATCACTTAAGTGTGCATTAGGAATATTTGGATTATGTGACCTTTGTGAAAGGAAAGTGTGCTTTATTTAATAGTCATTCACTGGCCAGTCTTTCAGACCGCATATACGCAATCTACGTAACGAAAAGTTACGTAGATTACGTGAAAAAGATACTACGCATGCGCAGTATCAAATATCGGAAAACACCGGACATATATGTAATACGTCCGGTGTTATGAATCCAGCCCATTATGCTCTTAATCTTGTTTCCTGGAAAATGCCACAGAATGATGTTGCAGACAACATAAACTTAAAAGGACCAAAAACATGTCTGTTTTTTTGTTGCTGTTTTTGTTCTCAAACTAAAAGACCTTTGAGTCACAAAGAGCTCCATTTGTGTGTGTGAAAAAGAAAAAACTAAGATGTTCTTTTCTCCTCCAGACAATAACAGACGCCATTCCTTGGTGTGTCTCATATTTGTGGTTATTCTGACCTTGTGGCCTGACAAGTCTGTGAACACAGTACACCAGATTATTCCTCACTCTTCAAGCACGCTGACTGTGAAATAGCGGTGGATGCTTTCTGCAGTGACTTTACATAATACTTTATGTTCAAGGCTCATTTAGAGCAAACCAACACTAACTCTACAAACATTGGGGGTGACGTATGAACATAGTATCCTAAAGATTATTGAAATTTCAAAACATTTATTGGCTAAAATAAAAACCCATTGCAGAATTTTTCAAATGAATTCCAGAACTTTTAGTTTAAATAAAAAAAAAAAAACTAAAAACATCCACCAACACCCTCTTTATCTGTCATCATTTCCATCAAAGGAGACTTCATGCATATGAGAAATGTAAAAGCATTGCAGCAGACCATGCACAAAGGAAGATTGCATTCCATTTCCATAAGCATAAACCAGATTAAGGAAAACAAAAAGAAAAAGAAAGATGAAGAATAAAAAAAACCTTTCAATATTTTAATGTTTGCCACTAAAAACATTTTTACTTTATTTTATTTCATCACCAAGAGGCAGCCCTGTTTTCTTGCGGTGCAAGTTGCCGCTGCCCTATTTCCGCTGTGAAGGTAGGGTTGGGTTAGAGTAATAGAAGGGGACGGTTAGAGTCACCCTGCGTGTAGGGGAGTCTTAGGGTTAGGCTGAAGGGAAGGGAGTCTTAGGGTTAGGCTGCAGGGAAGGGGGGGTTAGAGTAAGGGTCATGGAAGAGGAGGGTTAGAGTAAGAGTTGGGGTTAAATTTAAACTTACACTGCAGAGAGAGGGCGCTGCGCCGAAGGGTATTGATTGCTTTGCCTACTGCGAGGCTGGGAGAGAATGGCCGTTTTCTGGTCAGTATTTCTCAAATGAGAACATGAATGAAAGGATTACTAATGCAACAGTTTAAACCGGCCTACTCCCTCCCCCACTTGTGTGGGTTAGCATGGCAGTCAGAGTACCAGAGTTACCAGCTCATCTGATGAGTGAGTAGGGTGGATGAAGCCTCTTTAATTGATACTGCTGGGTGTCATCTATCATGCAGTAGCAAACTTGCATAATAATCTATAATACATAGAGCACAGCAGTTACATTAATTGGTGTACAATTAAATTATTTGTTGGGTGTTCTCAGATTTGTTTTAGCACCTATTCTGTATATTTGGGTTTAGGCTTTATATTTGATAAGGATAAAGTCATTATTAGAGGAGTCATAAGTAGCTGATATCCAGTTTTGCAGGAGAGATACACAAGGGGAATATCAGAACAGGAGCACTTTACTTACCAGTCACTGAAAGTGACACAGGATGCGGGTGGCAGCCTTGGTAATTAGCTGAGCAATCGACAGGATATGCACTGGAGCTAAGTTACAGTAGTCAATGACTTATTTCCCTTCATTAACGCTAAGTACATCTGGCATTAACTTTGCTAATGGTACAATTTACATGGTATGTGTTTAATTGGTCGACAAAATTTGGGCTCATGTTACATTCTAATTAATACACTAATAACCTAATCCAGATTTTCCACACACAGGAGAAAAGGGCACTTCACCTGCACTCCCATGTGTGGAATAGATATCCGTGCCCTGGGAACTTGCGTTTCCTTGCTGCGAGGGATTGCATTGCTAATTCCAATGAGGGATCCATTCAGAATTTTTTTTAATGAATGGGTGAGTATGCAATTCACATACTCACCCATTCACTTTCCACCGCACCGCTGCCAGGGACTTAGGGTTAGGCTGCACAGGGGGAACTGGCTAGGACCAAACAGCCCTATCGAAAAAGGGCCGTTCGCATCGGGGACCAACACTCGGGGTACAACCTTAAGCAATCTGTACAGATCTCTGTGAATGTGGAATACTTCACCACACGTAAGGTCTCAGCCAAGCCCTTACTACTGTGTAAAAGGTTCTGCCGCATTTGCCAGGAATTGGTGAAAAGAGGTGTCGGAGGGCTTGGCCGGAGAGGACAAATACCTCACCCGTGGCATAACTTTCCCTGTTATCCACCGCAGATATCCCTGAGTGTTGATTAGTTTACTAATTGTTGTACTTCCTTTGCAGCATTAGAGAACATCGCACCTGGGACAGGGAGAGGGAAAACGCTTCTCCTTCATCCCGGTTCTACATGATTGGGTAGAAACCTCTGGGGTGGCGGGTCTGTGTCTGTGTTGTTTGAATTGTAGGCCGCTGGGATACCCACCTGTTACACTGCCACTAAAAGGGAATAATTTAGCTATACTTTAATGTCCTTGTACTTATAATAAGTATTAGAGTGTTTTTCTTTGGATAAATGATGGAAGATGGAAATACTTTTAACATTTTCTTTATTATCAAAGTACATTAGAGATATTTATAGTGAATCAGTAATTCAAAACTAGCTGCAGCACTTAGGGTTTAAAAATCACTCCAATGCTATATAATATACTGTGCAGTAGTACAAATACAAGGATATCACAGTGTAGGTTAAGTGTGTTGAGCGCCAGCCCACATAATATGATCATAACACATCGCATAACGGCTTATGTTTATAACAAAAATTATGGCTGAACTGTACAGCATTAGAGCAGCCAGGCTGGCAGTTAAAGAGTTATGAGAAGCAGGCTGTGATGTGTCTATACAAATCACATTCATAGCAACACACCTTTGCTCTATTTATAGATCTACAAATCCTCTCAATGGTTTTCTTATACTCCCCACTAATTATGGTCTCGGTCAAGAAAACTGCTAAAAATATTCAGCATGTGGCTGTCCCGTCTAACACACACCAAGATATTGTCAAAAACATTCATGTTCATTTTGTGTTGCCATTTAGAGTATTGTTCTACATACAAATATAAATGAAGTCACAACTTCATAAACTGAACAGGACTGGCTGGAAAATCCGCTCCTCTTTTTGCTGACTACATTTGTATAGTGGCGCCATTAACCTGTAACAGACTACACCATTCTAGCTGTAAAATGTAGAAACGTCTGTTACACATATTTCCTTTGTTTCTGTGGCTAGCAGATTAACCCCTGCCTTTCATGCAATTGTTTGCATTAACCTATACATTGATTGAGCAACTTCTATTTTGTATACTGTTTGGGAGCATGTCTGGGAGCAGCAGCTGAGAGGAGGAGTTGTTCCACAGTAGCTAATTTGCAGACTGTAAGGGGTGCCTCCTGAAGTAAGTTTGGCTCTCAAT
>WWET01003136.1:113634-124333 GCA_011038615.1 Limnodynastes dumerilii | reverse complement strand
TGACCCACCATTGGGAATGTCATCGTTATAGTTAGGACCACCATATGCAGAAAGGCCTTTCCGGTGCCTGGTGGCTTATCATATATTTGCAAATAAGTGTAATAGACATTTCTGCATTTTATCTTACAGATAGACGGTATAGTCTGTTACTGTTTTATGGCAGTGTTGCTGGGGCATTTTCTTTCCTGTGTTTCTGTTGCTAGCAGATTATCCCCTGGCCTTTCATGCACCTGTTTGCATTTACCTATAAATTTATTTGGGCAACTTCCATTTTGTGTATACATTTGTATAGTAACCTAATAATGAAATCATATAATTAATGAAAAGTGCTCTTAAAAACTGGAGACATTGCAATCAGCACTTCTATAAAACAATTTGCAGTTAATTATCATTTTGTTTGTTGATATTATTATTATTCCCAATGTAATAAAACATATTAGCACAAATGCAAAAAAATGTCAAATGTAATTATACATGTATAGCCTAAGTGAATACTCTTTGCAGTTTAGGTATGAATGAAACCCAATGCCTGGTGGACCAGAAAGGAGACAAACAACTAGAACCGGAGCAAGCAGTATTTTTGTAGCACTTGTGTGTCTCTCTGGTCCGCCTGTGGTCCCGAAATTCGATGCTGTGAATTTTGTAGTTTTGTTTCTCCTTTCTTGTTTATGGGAAAGCAGGCGGACCAGAAAGGAGACACACATCTACTAAATTCACACCTTAGAATAACGGGACCGTAGGCAAACCAGAAAGGAGACATACAAGTACTCCGAAAGCGCAGCTTGCCGTGCACGGCTCCCGGCTAGCAGATTTGTTTACTATTGCCATAGCTATAGTAAACAAATCTCCAATCAGCTATCTGTAAGAATATCACACGGGATCTTTCACATTGACACCTATCCCAGGAAACACCCATCCTTTTCCTGAGTCCGATTGCTGGGTCACTAGACCCAGGTCCGGGAAAATGGAACATTTCACCAAATACCCAGGTTTTTAGCTGAGATCCGGGTTTCAGGCCAAAAGCCTGAGTTTTTGGTGGTGATGTGAAAGTGGTATATGTAAACATTGGACAGATTATAAAATAACAGATCAAGCAATCTGCAATTTAGCATTGAGCTCTCTGGCTAACAAAAGCCAGGACACAGACATTTCTAAAACCATTAACAGTAGTAAAATACAATACACTAATTACACAATTTTCTATACACTACACTAATTAGATCTCAAAATAGTCACTTTACAATCACTATACGACTTTATATATGTCTATAATGGATGTTGGATGTAACTTTAAACAATCAAGACCAAACAAACAGTATTCATTATAAAATATCAACCAAATAATTATTTTTTAACAACCTCTCTTTTTCAATAATATCACATGACTTCAGTCACTTTGACAAGTATCTATATTAATATAAAAATAATTGTGAACGGTCTTTATCTAGGTAATTTGCATGTACTTATTTTAATTATTTCCAATCATTTTTATAGAGTATTAATAACCTTGTGTAATAATAATATTTAATAAACAATATTATTAGCCTTTCCCTTTTAAAAAAGTCATATCCCCAAGCTCCTTTACAGAAGGTTCTATCACTTTTATTTCTCCCCTCTGACATGTAACAGACAGAGCCACTAAGGAAGCAGACAGCCTGCCTCCAGGCTGGGCCATATCCAGGCTCCAGTGTTCATAAACATCCCAGGCTCCAATGAGCCAGAGACGGATACCCCCCACACATTACTATTCCCCCCACCAACATCACCCCTCCTTCAGTTTTAACTGCACACAGGAAACAACTTGCTTTATCAAAAGAGACTTACAAAGCATTGGGCTGGTTACCCACTAGCAGCAGAAAAATGCTAGCGACATGGTGTGTAAAACACAAACTAGTGCCTGCACATAAGAATGTGGCTGCAAGTAACATAAATGGAAGGTCTGTAATATGCTACACATCTATAATCAGCCAGCATTCCAGTATGGAATCTTGCATGTTATAGAGCTAACTTACAGTCTTTCAATGCAGACTCATCATGTACTACAACTAATGGGAAGAATTATGGCTGCACTAGTCTCCATAGAGAAAAGAGGGCAATTGTGTGGCCAGAACATTTGTTATAAAGGACATTGGTGTCTAATCACTACTAGTACTCAGACTAACGCTGGGCACGCATTTTGAGATTTCCCACCATTCGAGTTAAAGCCTAAATGACTTTTAGTTTAGCACGCTTATCCAATCACACACAATATAATACACAATAAATAAAATGATTTATGTGTTGTTGGACTTCCCTCGTTTGCTTTGCTGACAGCATGACATTTAAAAGATGCAACCAAACAATGTGTCGTATTTTACAATCATCAGACATGATCATTGAAGAGTATAAACCTACACGATATCATTCCAAACACGTGTTTATCGTGTGTTTAGAACAATCATTGTTAAAAGAAAAAAACAAAAACCAGAACCCGGCCTAGGTTGTAATGTCAGAACAACAAAGAAAGATCTCCCATCAATGAGGTAAATTCTCTAAAGCTTTAAAGACATTTTTCTTCATAATACTACAATAAAGTAGTGTGTGTATGGGCAGATATAATATGATACCTTGTTTGTGTTTAATAATTCTCTCTTTAAGCAGTTAAAGGAATTTATGCAGAATTGAACCCAAAGATATCCATTCAGGAAACTCCAGGTGATTTATTTACTGAAAGATAGGTCAAATACCTTACTTCATCCCATGATATTGCTTATTTTGGGCCATATGCGTATACGGAATCTACGTTGCAAGAAGTAATGTAGATTACGTCACAAAATTACTGCGCATGCGCAGTAGCACTTTTCTGAAAACTCCGGCTGCAATTGCAATGCCCTTTATTCCTAAAGCACACAACTCATAAACAAAGTACTCAAGTGTTTCATTCTGTTACAAACATTCCACACAAAGGAGGAGAAAAGCAACAGTCAATTAACAAAACTAGTGCAACCTAGAAGTAGAAACCCACATCTACAGCAGGCAACCCCATATAAAGTAATAACATAGTGCATACAACACATAATAAGAATAAGATATTTTCTCTCAGTACAGCAGGAAGAGAAACGTAACTGCAAGAGATTAAAGTTGCAACCAACTTCTATAAATTCACCTAATCTTCCTTGTAGATTTCACATGTTGTACCTCTGATATCTATATAAAAGTAAGAGATTGTTCTCATCAAATATTGTGTTTCATGTCACATTCATCATTCTGTAGTCATGGGTGATAAAAATGTCTACTTGTTTTAATGTATAGAACTATATCTAGAACAGGGTTTTATCAATCCTTAAATGGGAATATGATAAGTTTTCAGTGGTCAGAAAATAAACAACATTATTTAGGATACAGTGGACAGGGTAACCCCCTTACCCATTAGCCATCTCAGACCATCAATGCCATGTGCACACAGTATCATGTAGAAAGCACAATTAACAAAACACAATTATTAACATGTCATGGATACATAAAAACACACACATAAAATAATTGTCAAGTATCTGTGCTTCCAGATAGCTCACTAATGATCAGTTAGAAGAGTTACATAATGAAACTGGGTAATTATTGGTTTGCTTTTCCTGTCTGCTATTTGTGCTGTGCTGGGAATGTGAGTATATTTATGGTGGATGAAGGAGCAAGCTTTAAACCATGTGGTTTTAATTATCTAGGCATGAGACCAACTGAGAACATGGGGGAATGATTGAAATAGACAGTCTAGAGACAGCACAAATTAGCTCTGTATAAGGAGAACATATAAAGAGACAATCAGTAATACAAGATACAGATTTTGCTTATCATGAAAGAAAACACACAAAGCATGTTGTAATTCCAATCAGAAATGAATCAAAAGTAGACAACTTTCCATTGACTCAGGAGAGTACTGCACAGCTTAATGACAATGACCGTTCTCCGTGCGTAGTTTAACCTTTATGTCAAGTGCATATTTACTGTCCATAGAAAAGATTATTCTAGTTCCCTAAATAAACATTGTTTTCCAAAGCAGACTTTTCAGAATCCAATCATACAGAAGGTCGCCCAGCATTCCAAAAATATCTATTGCCTTTCCTGCCATTGATGCTGATAATGCTGCAGAAATTGGGTGCCAAATGAATGAACTGCAGTCCGGGTGCCAGATTTACCAAGCTGGGGGTTTGGAAAAGTGGAGATGTTGCCCATAGCAACCAATCAGATTTTAGCTCTCACTTTCCTATTACATACTAGAGAATGTCAGCTAGAATCCGATTAGTTGCTATAGACAACATCTCCACTTTTTGAAACTTGCAGCTTAGTAAATTTGCTCCTGGTCTCTTTTTAACACAGGAGTCGGGGCAGCAATGAGCGTGTGGGGGATACTGGGAAACAACTTGGATCCTAGCAAAAGTTTTAGGAAATGATTCTTTCAGCCAAGACACTGACAATATATTAACCTAAATGAAGGTGGATAACATTGCAAAGAAGACAAAAGCTTCATGAGTCAGATAAGATGTTAAGGAAGCAAAAGGTGTGTTTTTATGAGATAATTGGGTTATGTTTAAAAACAGGGACATTTCTAGGAAACTCCAGAAGTATCTCTAGAAATTACTAACAGCCTTGACTAATAACCAACATCTTTAGGTGTGATGATGTGTCTCAAAATGTATGTGGAGTAAATTGTGAGTCACAGTGAAAAGCACTCATCTCGTACACTGGCACTGCAGGCCAATCTACCAGATGTCATTGCAGCTCTCTAAGGCTGAAGAAAGGAAAACGTTACAGGTTTTGGGGACCCGTGATTATTAGTCAGTTTAATCTAGGATTAGCTTTACTGAACACCATATTCTAACCATATATCTAACAAGATAGTTTGCCCACACGTGCAGTGACCACAAGTACAGCTGCAGGTCGCGCATATAACATTAGTACAAAATTAGTTTACTGGCCAACAGACTAGTCAGCCCAGTGTAAAGAGAGGAAAAGAATGGCAGCAGAACCTTACTACTCTGGTTGCAGACATGTGCCCACCTCAAGTAGCAGACTCAATAATTATTTATTCTTATTTATTAAAATATTGGTTTCTAAAAGACCGCATATACGCAATCTATGTATCGAATCGATACGCAGATTACGTACAATAGCTACTACGCATGCGCAGTAGCTACTGTTTATTGAACTACATCCGTCTATGCAAGACGGACGTAGTTCTGGATCCGGCCCATTATTGTGACAACATCCAACAGTATGCAGTGAATGCCTGAAACAACAGAACCTGCGCTGGGGTCCTGAGCTACAGGTTGTACGCCTCTGGATGATGTTACAGACTACAGCACTTTGTAGATATACCCAACCAAACATACAAACAGGGTAACACCATTGATATTTAGAACACAGGCTTAGCATGTAGTAACCCTTTATTAGTGTAAATGACCCTGTACATGGTTGTTCACCTCCCCTGACAATAGAGTATATGGACATTTATACATTTTCCCAGCAGAACACACTTGGTTAAACATCTACTCAGCATTACAATATATGTATATATTTCATTGACACCTGTTGTCTTCTAAAATACACATTATAACGGACTAGTTAAAATATATGTCCCTTTTTATTTTAATAGACGCTCTAACAATGCAGCCACAGCAATGTCACATAAAGTACTGGTAATATAAAAATTCCTACAGATCATATTGGAAGTGGTGTAGTAATCCTGCAGATGTGATTTCCTATTTAGGCAGGATAATTAAATATTACTGGCTTGTGAGCAAGCAGCTATCACAGGGCACTTACCGTATGGAGCTGTGTCCGTGGGGTCTGGAGGTGTGAAGTTCTCAGTGAAGTTGACGTTGCACATGTCTGCGCTACAACAACAAAAGCGGTATGTCCCATTCTGTATGAGGGGTGGGTTGGTCGTCACTATACATTCTTCGTGGTGACAATCATGTGGATCACCAATATATGACCAGCAACCTGAAACACAATGGTAGTACAAGAAAGAGCTGGTCATCAATAGCATAGACACAGCTAATCTAAGACCACCAACAAATTAATATACTTCAGAATATAAAGGTTAAAAAAAATTATAAAAATAAACTATTACAATACCAAAAACATTCAATTCATATGCTATTGTATAGAAATTTAGACAGCAATATTCTAAACAACAACTATTGTCTGGTGATCTGGAAAATATAAATGCAGGCAGGCCATGTAACATGATATGGCATTTTACATTTACTTTCTTATTTAATTAACATTACCTACATTAATTAGCCAACATTACATTTACAGTTTACATCAATAAAGTCCAGGTTGGCTTAAAAAGACAAATCTCACACTACAAATATCTGTGGCAGACAGAATGTGTGATTGTTATTATCATTATTAGGGCAGCAGAAAATCTCTAGTGATCTTTACACATTTACAGTATTATATAATAAACAGACAACAATATATCATATACTACATTAAGATATTATAAAACATAACTATGCACAAACCAGCCATCTACTAATTAACAAATTACACAAAGAGAATTTGTTAATAAGGATAAAGTTATTTATGGGACACAGAGTAATTGCACTGACCAGAATAGACTATTGGGCTTAAGAAAACAGGGTCATGTAAAAAGGCCTCAAAGCAGAAGTGATGGTGCAAATGTAAAAGGAGTATACAAGAAATGAAAGAGAGGGAGACATAAAGACATCAAAACGTGTAAGTGAAGGTAGAAGAGACAGAGGAGACATGGTTGTCTTGGAACTAGATGTTAGATCATTTAACATGGTAATGGACAACAATTTATGCAAAGTGATTTACTATGTGTTTAATGCTAGCCATATACTGAACAATAGTTATGTAGATCTACTGCCAAACACCATACAGGACAGATTATTTTAGCTGACAAAACAAATATGGGATCTGATCCAGACTTGAGCTAAATCCTTTGCGGAGGCTAGCGTAGTATGTGTCCACACGCAAGAGAACGGGTACCTTAAGCATCCCAAACGCATCTGTGTGTGTGCAATACTGAACCGTACTGCACGGGCTTAGGAAAGCCTTACATTATGATTTCAATAACAATGCCCACCAGCATGTGTATCTCGTGCACACAGTGAGTGGGCTCGTCCCCTTCTCAGACAGATGCAGTCCAATGCAGTATTCAATGCACTGCGCACATACTGACAGGCGGTTTCTGCACATGATGTATGGAAATCACCTGTCATTTATAATTAAGGATCCCTAAGCGGTCCTGACTTACCCATTCACCCGATTATCTGTACTGTTTGTGGAAATAAACATTGCAGTGTGATTCTTCATACATGTGAGCAGAATATGAATGGGGTGTGATGGTACGCTATATGATAGATATGTACTGTTGGTAGGAACGTACATTGCAGGATAGGTTTTGTTTCTGGCACACAATGACGATGATGCTCCGTATATATATATGTTGTATTTTATATGTATCAAGAATATCTGCTGCTTTCTTGTTGTGTTTGGCTCTGCAAATATTGGATGGATTATGACCTATATAGACCCTCCCCAAGAATACATTATACTAAAAATAGAATTTCAATATAGAAGCCGACGGTTACTTTGTTTGAAATTATCCTTAAGGTGATAAGTTATTTTTTTATTGTATTTTACTTACCTTGTTTAACCAGATTGATTTCCCCGTCTCTTGACTTTTCCCATAATCCATAGCAAGTGCTGCCCTTGGAACAGGTCACAGTGCCATTTTCCTGGGATATCTGGCTTTCACTTACTCCATGATCCTGCTGGATGGGATCCTTGAAGGCACACAAGCGCTCCTCATTCTGAGCGGCTGGAAGGGAAAAGGATGGGAGATTAGATCATCTCTTCCATTAGCAGAACAACAAGTTAACGCTATTGTAGAAAGATTATTAATACATTGTGTAAATAACATAACACGTTGGAAATCTGGCAAAATTATAATTATTTCAGACCTTACCACACAAACTAGAAACGGAAAAGGCTGGGACAAATATACTAATGTACGATAATTTGTCTCAAGTCAAAAGGTCAATTTTCATTTTGGTGCATTTACACCATTATGAACTATTACCAGATAGACACATGAGCACATCCAAATACCAGTCTGAATGCATGACACCTGAAAATGACCATCTAATGGCATAACAGCAGCCAGCCACTTCATTTTTAATGTTGCTATAACAGTTATTACTCTAATGGTAGTAAATTTCAGCACATAATGTTTTTTCTGGGCATTAATGCCTTTTGCATATTTAAATATTTAATTACCAGCAAAGCTGAGTGAGTTCCCTTTTCATTGAATACACCAATACGGAGACTAGACGGATTGGTTATATTACTCCCAGGTGGAAAAAAAGCAGCCTTGCCTTAATAAAGCTGCAATCAGTGAAAAGTGCGTTGAAACACGCTCCAAGCTCCCTCAACAGGCAGACCCGGCGACTGGGGGAGGGGCAGCCATGATGGGCCCCAAGGTTCAGAGGGAACCCTGCAATACACAACTGAGGAGGGATAGCGGGCCCCCAAATACATAAGTGTACTGTACCCAAGATTTCTGTTGCCAGGCCTGTCAGCAGGTCAATTAATGTTAGGAATCTGGAAT
This sequence comes from Limnodynastes dumerilii, assembly GCA_011038615.1. Classification (NCBI taxonomy): domain Eukaryota; kingdom Metazoa; phylum Chordata; class Amphibia; order Anura; family Limnodynastidae; genus Limnodynastes; species Limnodynastes dumerilii. Next base: position 115,710 of record WWET01003136.1, on the reverse strand, counting down.
CTAACTCTCCAATATATAAACTTGTATGTGGCAGAATGATATAACTGCTCATATAATAAAAATAATCTGGATTGAGCAAAACTGATATATTAAATAACGTCCGTGCTAATAATCCACGGTGGATATCATTCTGTTTTAAAGGGATACTATGTTGAGTAATTTATTAATATACAGCCACTATATAGCGCCATCAGAGTACATAGCGTTTTACAATTTTACAACACATTATAACAAGACTGGGTAGTAAAGACAGACTTGGTGGGTAAGAGGGCCCTGCTCATAGACCTACAATCTATAATGCATCAACCTCATTGGGGATTGATACATAAGGGCAAGTGCCATATATGACGTATCATACAGATGGACCACCCAGGTGATATGGTAAAAGTGCTCAGTGCTCTGTATGATCCAGTCACACAGCAGTGCCAACAGCAACACTTGCAGCAATTTTAGCATGGAAAGAGAGTGTTCAAATTTGTGTTAGTCATGTAGCAGAATGGAAACTGCATAACAAACTAGTTCTAAATCGGCTAGACAAATGCTAAGAAGAGGGGTGAGGTTGATGAGGGAATGGAGGAGGACAATTCCTGTCTGCTATAACATGCTTTTCCATGTGTTCAAAATGTTGATGGATACAACTGTGGAGATTGTTAATGTTTAAGTATGAGATATTGCTCACAGATGAATTTCTATTCAACATATAACAATTTGTTTCCAAATGCTGTATAAATGTTAAATTACTGTTTCAATGGGGACACTGTTTAATGCATAACACTCTGTGGAATGTATATGTCAATCATGGTTGCAGATGGTAAGTCACTATCTAACTGCTGAAATATGCTATAGTGCTAATGAATGCTGTTTCATGTGTCTAAAGCACTAAGTGACATATTTTGAACAAATAGCAATATATGGAAGAAAAGAAAAAGTAGCTTTACCAAATGGTAATTTTGGATATATATTGATTATTGTCAGCATATTGTTAAAATTTATTATTCAGTCCCAAAAATTAAGCAGGAAAAATTGCAACAGTGTAATTATTGCAGATATAGAGGAGTGAACCCACTATGAGATGTAACATATAGTACCCTAATTTAGAAACAACCTAGCGGATAATGAAATCCAAGATATCACAGAGAGTTATTAGAGAAAATCAGATATGAATCATGACTAATTTAGACAATTCATTTTTCAATAAATAAATATCAGGAGGAGGTATAGAGCCATTTGTTTTATTAAAAATAAAAATGTCCTCCTATTTTTTCCCCTTACTATCTTTTAATATTTTGCTGTATTTAGGTCCCTTTAATTATTTTTGAGCAAAATGATAAGGTATTGACTTTTTAAATAATTTTATTTCTCATAATGTATAGAGAGAGACTGTTTCTCTTGTGTTTATTATTGTATAATTCTGTCCCTGCTGGTAACACGATCAGACATAATAAGGGGTTAACACTGAAAAATGTAATTGGTATCATTTGAGGATATAATAAAATTGATAGCTAAATAGAATATTGTTGCAAAGTGTGGTCCCCACCTGCAATTGTAGGCTACTCAAGCTTTATTTTAATGGATTGCTACAGACCCGGCCAACCTGCATCTCTAGGTGTTGTAAAACTACAAGTCCCAGCATTCTTTAACTACATAGGCATAGTCAAACATTCTTTTTTCTGTACACATTTTAATAGTGTGCTTATATTGAATGATTTTTGTTGATAATTAAGCAAACTTGAACTACATTCTAAAGAAAGTGTGTGTTTCTGCTAATACTAAATATAAATATGTGTTTCATTAATTGATCGATAAAGCACTTTGCCTTGCTCTTTAAATAAAAGTAAGTGACAGTCCGATACCCTCCCACTTGCACAAAGTCACATGATGATATTTCATTTCTCATGACAGATGTATAAGCTTGGAATACTCAGCTGTTCTCAGTGCCATTACAGGTCACTACGGGAGAAAGTAAGGGCTGAGCTCTAAAGGCTTACTAAGGGGTTATTTAATTGTGCTGAAAATAATGTGATATATATATATATATATATATATATATATATATATATATATATATAAAACAGA
>WWET01003136.1:97572-109545 GCA_011038615.1 Limnodynastes dumerilii | reverse complement strand
ACATTACCACCAAATACCCGGGATTTTCATCAAAAACCCGGCATTTTGCAAAAACCCGGGTTTTTGGTGGTGATGTGAAACCGCCACTTCCAGGAGACCCGGCTCAAGAGACCCGGGACTTCAACACGGGAAAAAAGAAGGGTTTTTCCCGTGTTCAACCCGGGAAGGGTGGGTTCTTAAAATGCGGCCAGTTTCTTTTGAACATGGGTTTTTCTTTCTGGAACCTGATTGGATGCTTATCTTGGCGCTGGCGTTTAAAAGCCAATCAAAGCCACTATCTGGAATGATTGACACTTTACTTTAAAGGCAGACCCGGGTTATTTGGTGGTAATGTGAAAAGGACAGACCCAGGAAATTCCCGGGTTTTTGGGTGGACTTATAATGCGGTTTTGAAAATGACACGGCAATGCTGCCAGAAAAAACCTGGGTACAAAATACCAGGTTTTTCAAAGGTGGTGATGTGAAAGCGATATTAGAGTTAGGGAACTTAGAATGTAGCTCCAATGGGGCAAAGACTGATGTGAATGTGAAATATTCTCTGTAAACTGCAATGTATTTTGACAACGCTATATAAAAAACCTGTTAATAAATAAATAAATTTGGTTTGCATCTTTTGATGTCTTCCCATATCTCCATGGAAATCTAAGGAGCAATTTGAAAAGTAAAAAAAAAAAAACAAAAAAAAACAAAAACCATGAAATGTTTTTATTCATATGTATTTCACAGAATATTCAATACCATTAAAAAGATGGCTTCCTGCTGTGTCCTTCACAGGACTAAAATGATAGGAAGTGGTTTTTCAATTTCCCGAAGGACACCGACTAATAGCATATATCTCTTATCTGAAAATCCATAACTATCTTTAAATGGCTTTTAAACAATGTAAATAATGTAACAAAAAAATATTTATCTATATCCACTCTTAAAAAGTATGTGTGTGTGTATATATATATATATATTTACACATACACATAATCAGTACTACTTCTAGGGCACTTAAATCAGGGTCCACATCCTGGGCACCACCAGTATCAGTCACAGAGCTGCAGCCACCTGCTACAGTATATCATTAGTGTGCCGGGCTCTGTGTATTTGCTGCCAGGGAGTAGTAGAAGTGGGGGTTGGTCAGAACCACTATCCATACTCACAGATAGCGGCTCCATTAACTAGCAGAAAGCATTTATGTAACTCAGGAGCATATTTGTTATAAATTGTGTTTTGGTTTTTTTAAGTCTGAAAATGTTAAAACTTAATTTAAATAAAAACTTGGCCACACCTACCTAAATCAACACCAGTACAATATAATGAGTCACAATCTGTGCCAGCTGTAACAGAGTTAATGTAGAAAAATGGCCCCTATGACTGGGTAGCAGCTCTTCAGTCTTTACCAATGTTTACATTTACCTTTGACCTTCATGTTACCTGTGACCTAGATAAACAGTACAACCTTTCCTGGAGAGATAATGCCCTATTTGCTCAACATGTGGCACTAGCTGTTCCCTCTGTTAACTGATGGTGGAGGAATGAAATACTTACTATCAAGGATTTGTGTGTGTACACGTTCAATGTTTTTTAATAAACACACATACAATAGAAAAATGCATTTGTCAGATTATACAAAATGATGAAAAATCCTCAGTGAATAGAGACAATACCACTGATGGCATTTTAGCTTTAGAGAGATTTATTAAATTGGAAAGAAATTAGGGAGCTTTGCACGAGTCATTGTGAGACACTGGATCACACAGACATTACACAATGTACGTAGTCTGAGATCATCTTTGACAAAGACCTGGTAAAAGAGGATGACGCTCCTGTGACAGTCTAAGGAACTGTGTATTGAACAGAAAACAATTGTGAAAAAAACAGAGGTAGGGGACCACAGAAACTCCCAAACAGTAATGGGCAAGTATTTTATAGAAGGCATGTGGAGCAGGCAATGTGCCTCATGATGTATTGTGGGTTAAAGTGTGAATCAGGATTGGGGCAGTTCACGCGAGTGATCATTTTCTCTCTGCTTCCTCTAATAACGCTTTTCAGATCGCCACTAAAAACCCGGATTTTGGTGGTGATCTGAAAGTTATTGGGGTCCTGGTCCCGGGTCTACATTGCTGGACACAACAAGGGTTTTTGTTAAATACCCAGCACACAACACGGCAATAATACGGGTTGAAAAACGGCGGCTATCTGAAAGCGGCATAAGAGGTTCTGCTGTGGTAAGAGGGGATATAGTTTGTCGCTCCGATGATCTGTCTTTGGACAGTTTACTTTGTGGCAATGAAGTGCCAATTTCTGTCAGTTTTTATAAGACACCATTGTTCCTGCCACTCCTGTCTCTAAGAGTCCAACAGGGGCAGGTGAGCTTTTTTATCCTAACAATCTCCTTCCCACAACCTTAACCCTCCCCTCTGTTTTACTTTAACTCTCCCCTAACCTTAAACATCTTGCAGCCTAACCTTATCCCTCCACTAACCCTAACCATCCTTGTCCTTCAGCCTAACTTTAACCCTCCCCTTTCCGTAGCCTAACCCTAATCATCCCTGACCTGCAGTCTAACCTTATCCCTCCACTAATCATCCTTATCCTGCATCTTATTCTTCAACCTCCCCTCTCTGAAGAACATTAGACATTGTACGCATTCAGATTTAGAAATATTCTTATTTAAAAGCTTTCAGCATTAAAAAGAGCCGCGATTAAGTGGTCAGCTTTATGCTGAAAATGGGATTAATCCTCTGCAAGCTGTTTCCATGCTACAAGGACTCTGCAGACTATTACTGAAGTAAGCTGCGACCAGAAACATCAGTGAGGGAACAGGAAATGACTGCAGCAACATATGAACACTCAGAACTTTCTGGAAGTGCTCAGACACATTCTCCCTGGGGACATTATGGACATTTCTTACTCCCCGCCGGGAAAGCAGCATGAGAAATGATGACAAAACACTGAGGTAATGACAGCAGAAATAAAGTCAACCACTGCTATATTTTAATAGCAAATGATAACAATCATGATCACTATAGCATTAAAGGTACTGTATTAGAAACTACTATGGAAAAAGGGATCTAGGAGTCAATATTTTGTGTGTTAAAGGTAGATAAGTAATGTAACAAAGCAATAAGTAAGGTAAGTCAGATGCTTGGTTGCACTTTTAAGAAGTGAGGGGGCCCTTGTGCAGGATTTGTACATTGGCCCCCTCCCCGCCCCCTACCCTGAGACAGGACTGTCCCGATTTGCGAACCTCAAAAGGGACAGGGCCTAACTGCACTTTAAGCCCCGCCCTTTTTCGGCCCGTGAATCTGGACAGTCTCACCGCAGGGTAAGGTGGTTCACTCAGCATCTATTTCTTCCCTCCGAAAGATAGATGCCGAATGGTCCCCTTTCACTCCAACTCTGGGTGCAGGATGAATGCCACAGGGCCCCCTGTTCTGAGGGGCCTGTGTGCACTGCACACCCTGCACCCATTGTAAATTTGCCTATGCTTAGTTGCATAGTGAGAGGTATTAGCAGAAAGAGATGTAGTGATGCCCCTTTGTAGATCATAGGTACAGTCTCACCTAGAATGCTGTGTTTAGTTCTGGAGACCATGAACCATATTGAGACTTAACCTTTGCAAACATACGCATGCCATGTGCACAAGTTCTGCGCATGCACGCTGCAGATTTTAAGCATCGGATCTCACTACGATGATTTCCGCACATGCACAACTCCATACGACACTGCGTGACAACACTCCGTACGTGGGAAAATCCATCATGTGGGTGGGGGGAGGCATGTAAATTGTACAGTATGGGCTGGGTTAGGCACTTCTGCATGTACGTTCGCTACGTCTGCACAAAGATATACACGGAGAAGTTAAGCTAAGGCTATGGACACGGACGTCAGCTAATTCGTCAGAGGAATATGTCACTTGCCACATAAGTGCAGACTTTTGCTATTCCGTGTGTTCTTAAAGCCCTCTTAAGTCTGAATACCGTCATATCTTCAGAAGAACCTGAATACATTAGACACTTAGCAAAGAAAACCAACTAAAATGCTTTATCGCATATTGAATATTCAATACTGTAGCCACAAAGGGATACGAGGCCTTAAACTTAAGACATCTTATGCTCATCTATGCTCACTGTTCTCAAAAGTAGATTGATTAACGACCACACTGAAATACACAATGTGTATTTCTACAACATGCAGGATATCTGTATCTCTTTCTTTCGTGAGACACAATATGCTTTTACCACTGCATCTATGTAATGGATATAAAATATCAAATAGAATTCTTCAGGGATTAATAGGTTAAACTGCAAGAAGGGCTCATAAAAAATGCATTGCTATACAAAGCCTCCCAGCTTGCTCCCAGCACATATCAGGTAGACAGATACAACATATCCAAGAACATGCAAGATGATAATGAAAGCGCTGTGTCACTGAAGAATGGGCTGTTCACCTTTGTATGTCTATCGCCTCTACATGTGAACGTTGCCTTGTAGGCAAAGGCATTAATAAGCAAGTGTTCCCATACATATTGTGTTTGCATGCATTAATAAGCAAATGTTCCCATACATATTGTATTTGCATGCATTAATAAGCAAATGTTCTTATACATATAATTGCATATATATAATTATTATATATAATAAATGAACAAGCCAATGTGTTTTATTACAAGCATGGTTGCATCACAAGGATACTAATGAATAAACCCCAGGACAGTGATTTTGTGAATTAATTACAGGCAGGCACTGGAGGACATGCTGAGATTAGAGGACAGACTTCTTATAGCTGTATCTATTTCATTGCTTTAGGTAATGCAGCACCATGACTGACATTGGTAACACTGCAGGCCGTGTGCAGACTACCGGATGTATAACATATATGTCCGGTGTTTAGCGTTTTTTCCTACGGCGCATGCGTAGTAGATTTTTTACGTTATCTACGTATCTTTTCCTTAAGTAGATTGCGTAAATGCGGTACGTAAGGAAAAGATATGTGGATAACGTAAAAAATGTACTACGCATGCGCAGTAAGAAAAAACCGCTAAAGACCACATTTACGCAATTTACGTAAGGAATAGATACGTAGATAACGTAAAAAAACGCGCAGTAGGAAAAAGCGCTAAACACTATATATGTTATACGTCCGGTAGTCTGCATATGGCTCTGCATTCCTAAATCTCATTAATTCAATTCTTTTTTAGAAAAGCAAGTAAAATACCAGATTACAGAAAACAGCAATGTACATAAGTAGAATAAAACCCCTTTCACATCACCGCCAAAAACCCGTTCATTTGGTGATGATGTGAAACGTCCCTTTTTTTGTAGGGTTTATCCCAGGTTTCACACAGGACTGGAAGCAATGTGAAAGTTTTTAACACGGGTCCTTCACAAAGACATCCGATTTACATATTGCTATGGCAATAGTAAGCAGATCTCTGTGTTAGGGCCGGACTGAATAAAAATTTCCTCCCCCCACAAAATTTTTATTTTTTTTTCTATTTTACAGAGCATAGGGCATGCTGATGTTTGTAGTGCTACAAACACCAGCATGACAATTCTATTTTCACTGGGTCATATTTATACCCTCAGCCAGCATTCTCATGCTGGATGAGGGTATAAATATGACCCAGTAACAGCAGAACTGTCATTAGCGCTGGGATGTCCTGCCAAAAGGACATGTTTTGCGATGTGCTGAAATGGTCCTCCCCCACCCAATACCCCCCACCAGGATTAAAAGCTTACAAGACTGGATCCCCTCAATGCAGGAATGTTTTTATTATTAATAATTTTAGTATTTAATAATGTATAAAATAATTATTATTTTGTTATTAATAATTTTAACGTATTTAATGTAAATTATTATTAATGTAAAGGGCCGACCCTATATTTTATTACCATCAGCATGCCCTGAAAGCCATGTAATAAGTCCACAAAAACCCAGGAAATTCATGAGACATGTGAAATGGTCAGACCCAGGAATTTCCCAGGTTTTTGTGGACTTATAACGCTGCCCAGGAAAAGGGTGGTGATGTGAAAGTGGTATAAATATGTCAAATTGCAAATATCAAGTGAGTGATAATGGTAATTCTATGTAGAATCAAAGACAGAGAGTGTAATCTACGTAATCTAGGATACCCAGACCAACGTCTGAAAATAGTAACATGAGGAAGTGTTTATCACATTGTTTTTCATCCTTGTCCGATTTCTCAACCTTCTTGACTATAAACCAAAGTAGAACTGCAGCTATAGAATGACCCTGCGTATGAATGACAGGGATGTGTGTCGCCGCTGTGAACTGCTCTTTTTGAAAGGGTGTTCTTTCCCAGCATTTTCTGAAGTGCCTGGGAAATCTATTGCTTCTGCCTCGTCGAGGCAAAGCAATCGATATTCCCCAGGACGAACAGGCACCAGCGAATGGAAAGTATGATCCGAACCCCAACCATTTTCCTAATCTTAATTACACTAACCTTCCCCACAGCCTGACCCTAATACTCCTTTCCCTGCAGCCTAACCCTAAGACTCCCCTCCCCACAGTCTAACCCTAAGACACCCTTTTCCTAAAACTCATAATTACCTCTGGTCGGGGCAGCGGGTTTGCAGCACATTTCCAAAGAATGAATGGGTAAGTATGCCGATCAGCATACTTATCCATTCATAAAAAAAATCTAAATAACGGTATTTTCTAAATAGAGACAGATGAAAATTTATTTTGGTTGTGTCTATTTCTAAAACAGCATTTTCTCAGCAGTGACTCCCACTTGTGCAAGTGTACAGCTCGGCTAACCCATTTTGCAAAGTAAGGGGGGGGCTAACTAATGAAAAACATTTTTGCATGCAGGTTAAAAACTTTACTTTTGTACATAGAACTCACATACTGCATAGCTTTATGTTTAATCTATAAAGCTGGCCACACACTAGAGCGATTATCGCTCCCAGCATAAACGGGACGATTTCCCCCTGGGGAAAGGTCCCGATATTGGCACCATACACTGCCACAGGCTGGGGGCGATAATCTCTGCTGGAGAGCCTGCAGCCAGCCTATTGGCTGGCTGCAGTCTCTCCTGATTGACTGGGTCTCCTGTCAATCTTGACAGGAGACCCAGCTTTAACTGTGACAGGCTGCAAGCGCTCTGTCCTCTCTCCCTGTGTCTGGCTATTATATGCCCATAGCTTTCTTTACCAGACATGCAGGTACTTTATTCTGTAGTCATTACAAGACGCCATCTTTCATTACGGGTCACGAGAGATAAACAGGAAGAACGATATCTACATCAGCATAGCCACATCCTACAGGGGTGGGGATAAAGTCAGGAAAAATCAGCAGAAAAATTAACGATTATCGGAACTGCACGATTTTGCTAGCGATAAACGATAATTTTTATTGCAAACCACCCAAGCACATTATCTGACGGCAGCCATTTTTTTTATTATCGGCACCACACACTAGCGATAATTTGGCCAATCCACGATAATTGCTAAATCGGCACGATTATCGCTCTAGTGTGTGGCCAGCTTAAGTTAAAAAAAACTGCTTTCTGCTTTCACAATTAAAATTTTCCTCCCCTTGCAGTTCAACATGGTATCATCAGCTCTGGATAATTTTATTATTATTTTAAATTTATTTTTACTTTAACATGGTATCATCAGCTCTGGATAATTTTATTATTATTTTAAATTTATTTTTACTTTAACTTTAAATTGTACATGGTTTAGTAAAAAAAACAAATAAAAAAACAACAACCATCAGCACGTTTTTTTTATTTATTTTCAGAGTGGTTTCCAACAGCAAGGTGGGTACGATCGCAAAGGGAAGGGGTTACCTATTTAAATTGTACAATATGAGTGCATATTATGGAACCCACCCCATTGTAAGGGAAGGATCAGCAGTTTTATGTAAGGGGCCACCAGTCAGAACAGTGGCAGTAAGAGAAATTGTCTTGCGTGAAAAGCTGGATACAGTAGGGATCACAGAACAGAGCACCATTGGAAGTCTGTATCTGGTTCTCTGGCTTTGAAGGAGATAAATGTAATTCCCTATAGGGGCTGATCCAGAGCTGCATTTACACCTTTTTTAGGTGCAAGCGTAGACCTGAGCAATACCATGTTGAACTACAAGGGGAGGGAAATTTCAATTGTGAAAGCAGAATTAGAACGGAGAGGTGAATTGAGTTTCTAAACTCAACTCTAAGTTACAGATTAAACATAAAGCTATAAAGTATTTGAGTTCTTTGTGCTAAAGTAAAAGTATTTTCCCTGCATGCAAAATTCTAATTAATTATCACCCCTCACATTGCCAAATAGTTTAGCCAATATGTACACTTGCACCCTTACTCCCAAACTCTGATTAACCCCTATGGTGTTGGAATATCATGGCAGCCACAGTCACATGATGTACTGAGAAGCTGGGATTTGGAACACCCCTCTAAGTTCTATACGTATTACAATGCTTCTACAACACACCACAAGATATAATGGGTATGGACAGTATAGGCCCATTTACATGCACTTAAATTATATAATAAAATGGTATATATCAGAGCATGCTTGATAGAGTTTAGTGCCGCTTCTGGAACTTCATCAGGATTTAGAAAATTGTGTAGTTCATACATACAAGAAAAACAGCTGTTACTATTAAACCACCCAATCTCTTACATGTCTAGTGGAAGTGTCTGTACTAAATGCAGAGATATGTACATGCTAGATATGAACAGGTAAACCCTTACTGCAATATAAGGTTATGAAGCAAAAATACTAGCGACAAGTATTAAAGATCTTGACAGGTGTAACAAGTTATTTAATTAAGAAAACAGTGATCAGCATCAAGTTGGCTTTATTTTAAGCATAGATTATAAGTCCTAAATGCAGCAAACAAATGCAGAAAGAAAAGTCTAAATGCCGTCACAACACAACAGCAAACAGACGTTTATACAGCTTTAGCATGTACAGGTAAACAAGTTACAGGCTTGAGATTTCACCCGGGTCTGGCAGCAGCAAACTATGCTCCTTCACAATGTTGTAGACATTAACCATGGGTGAGGGTAGCTGCTGAGATAGGCCCTTTTTTTAAAAGGGCTGTTTTCTCCCAGCCAGAAATTGATTGCTTCTGCCTTGCAGGTGAGAAGCAATCAATCCACAGAAGAAAAAAGATGCATTTACAAATGCAAATATTAATGTAACCCACAACCCTTCTCCTAATCCTTACCCCAAGACTCCCCTACCTCAGGGTTGCTGACTATTAAATGCATCCCTCTGAGAGAACCCGGAGGGAAGCCATAGATTACAACTAGGGGGTGGGGCTTAATGACGCAACTTATACAAATCGCGCCATTAAGCCCTGCCTCCTGTCAATCACCCGCGTTATCTCAGACGTCCCGGGGCAGGTGGGAGGGATCACACAGTGATTGCTTGAGTGTCAGGCATGCGGGAGGTTTGCAGGCTCTCATTTTCAAATTAGTTCTATTTTTTTAAATAGAGACAGACAAAAATGAACTTTCAGCTGCCACTATTTCGGAAACTGCATTTTGGAGGCAGTGACTAAATCCCTTAACCATTAGGTCTGAGGCCGGTTTATAAGGAGTGAACCCTACTTCCTAATAAAAAAAGGTGGTGTTTCCCAGGAGATTAACCCCTTCAGACCCTGCAGCTGTTGCTCACCCTGTCACAAAGGGAAACATAAAAAAACCATTACAAGGATTATTCTAACATTATTTGAACTGCCTCAATTGCACATCACAATATATAGCAATAGTTATCTCTTGTCCATGAGGCTACAGCTTGTTCCAGTAGCAGACTTAGTTCACTGATGGGGGTGGAATAGGATTTGTCTTATCTTCTAAAGATGCAGAGTTCATGGACTTTGTGGTTTTTGCTAGATTGGCTGTCTCTGGGGCCTTGCCATATCTAAATGACTGAGATTACAATGTCTACTCTCAGAAAAACAGTAAAGTCTACATATTATTGAATACAATGGCACAATAATAGGGCACTAGCTTTGATTGCAGAGGGTCTTTTCAGAGCTAGAAACATAAGCCAAGAAAAGGAGCATATTGTTCTCAGACAAAGCATGTTGAAAAGTAAGAGGTGCAAGTGTTTTTTTTTTATTCACTACTTACAGCTTTATTTTTATACTGTATTTTAGAGGAGCGTTAGAAGTTTTACATGTTTACCCAGCATTGCAACCCGGCTTTTCCAATGTGTAAATTTTCTCATTTGTAAATCAGCCCCTAGAAGACGCCGCCTGCACCATGTAGTCTTACAGGTTTCCATTCCCCAGAGAATGCATGGTCACAATACGCTTATGTAGAATACCCATGTTCTAATTACTCAGCACTTACTGCAGGTGTTTCTACCTTTAATGATGCTTTAAATGAGTTCAAAAAGTCAACTGCAAAAGAACAACTGCATAAAGCACCTTTCACCATACCTCGCAATCAACTAGATTTAAGAGAAACAATGTCAATTCAAGGGGATTATCTGCCTTCTCAAAAACAAGGGCTCGGATCCAGACCCCCGCACACTTTCCGTGCGTGCAGGAGTTTGCGAGTGAAATTCCCATCACTCCCCTCTCTTGTGCAGATAATTGATAATATCTTGTGCAGATAAATAAGCGGTCCGTCCTACCGCTGATTCGTTCACCAAATCCCTCCTATACTGTATGATTTAAATGCTCCCCCCCCCCACACCCTTGGCCGGTGGAGGGGAAGCAAAGTCCATTTCTTCTGAAACGGCATCGTACGGAATTAAGTTCCAGACGATGGTAGATACATTAGTGTTACACTCGTAACACTAACTTAACATCAGGAGGGCACATGCGCCCTGCAGTAAAAACATCCCACTTACACACTTTGCGTACATAAGTGGGGCACGGAACGCAAGTCTGGATCCGGCCCAAAGACTAGGGTTTTTTTGTTGTTGTTTATCTGCGAATTCAATTTCTAACAATTTGTTAGTAACTGATTATACATGACACCACAAGAGGTAAAATTATTCTGAAAATAACATGCGTTATTTTGATGTCATTCAAGGTATAAAGGTATAAAGCAGACACTCCCTAAAACTGCTATGAAGCTTGTAGGTTCTCACTGGTTTAATTGCATTACAGACAAGTCTACACATGCTAGAGCCTCTATAAATGTGCACTCATACAACTTTTAATGCTGTAGTTATAAACAAGATTTTAAAATAATAAATAAAATGAGCAATGGAATAAAGGGATGTGAAAGCATACATGTAATATCACAGAAGACCCAGATACAGATTTAAGCTGGCCATCCACTACCATGATTATCTATCCCATCTGATAACTGGATGTGCAGACCAATAACCACTCTATGTATGGCAAGCTTTGAGCTCTGAGCGCATTGGCAGCCAATACTGGATCCCCGCTGTGTCTAGCCTTCAAGAGGATGACCCAACCTTAAAATTTCCAAACTGTCCCTATTTTAAGCGAGGATGACTCTGAAGTTTGGATAAGGGCATAAGGAGCTTAACACACCCTTACGGCTGAAATATCCCCCTCCTACAAGCGCCACATCAGACCACGCCATCGGATTTATAGCATAAACACTTCCAGTATGGGTGCAGTGTCAAAACGCATGTTGCGGTAGTTTGGATCTGTTCCAGTATTCCTTGATGAAACTCTATCCTAATGTATACATTGAACCAGAGGATTTAGGGCTACTGGTGGTATAGCACTGTCATTCAGAAACGACTAGGACTATTTTTTCCCAATCACTGCATGTCAGACAATTCCTCCAGGGACCCAGAAAGACTTCACAGAAATCGAAGATAACTTAGGATGGCCTGTAAGGAGTTGGTATTTTCCAGTCACTGCCTACTGGAGGCCTGGAGCTTACATTATGCATCCATTGTCTAGACTGGATGGATAAATCATTTGTACTTTAGTTTTGCAGATCAGGGAATAAACATGATTTGATTTAACACAGCAGCCATCCAGACACAGAGCATGCTGAGGACCTTAATA
>WWET01003136.1:67910-86344 GCA_011038615.1 Limnodynastes dumerilii | reverse complement strand
TAGTGTGCATAGTTTTTTTGCACAAATAATGAATCATTTTTCAAAGTAAAACTATAAAGGGTTGGTTGCTGCTTTGTGGTATCAGTTTTGCATCCACTTAATAGTAGAGCAACTGCACCATTTATTTGAGGCATCTATCAAGAGAGGAGAATAGGTTTTAGCCTTAAATTGTGCTAGGTGGACCTTGGAAACACAACCACGTACACTGTCTAAATTACACCACTTCAGGGGTCTTTCTGAAGTATTGTGAGAACGTGATTTCAGCCACTGGGTAATAGTCTCTCACTAGCGCCAGTCACCTCCTGCTAGCAGGAGGTGATTTGCGGCGTTAACAGAGAGATTTTTTTTTTCTCTGGTTATTTTTTTACCGCTGGCTGCTGTTTTAGCGCAGCGGTAAAAAAATAATTGAATGGGCAAATTTTTATCGCTCAATTGCCAGCGAAGGCATCGTATTTTTACCGACGCAAAGTTTTTGAAAACTTCGCCGGCAATTGAATCGGGCCCTGTGTCTCAACATAAGCAATAGTCTCTTATTTCAATGTAAAAGTGTATTCATAAGAGAATTACACTTTTCTTGCCCTGGTTTATGTTCACTATTGGCAACACTGACCAACAGTAATTAGTATTTTTTGGTTTGGTCCTGGTTAAAGTTTCTGCATGAGTGTTGGCTAGACAACTGAATTTTTATTGCATCCACCATTGGTGGAATCTTAGTTTGAAATGTATTTCACTATTGCTTGTTTATGTTTGTACACTAGTTGGTACCAGTTGGCTGTGTTATGTAAGGTTTGAAAATAATTTTCTCCAGTTTTCTGGAAAAATGAGAACAAGGTCTCAAGGGCTGAAAGTCTGTTTAAAGTAAAAGATCAATAAAAATAATTTAAACAGCGATTAAAAAATACTAGATATGATCACCTCCAGAAAATGTAACTAGACAAAATCCACTGCAGAAAGTTGAGGGGCATTTTTATAGCTTGTTTTTGCTTTTCTTTGTTTTTGCGGTAATCATACATATTTAAATGTATCCGTTTTGCAGTAAAAAAAAAAAAAAAGCTGGTAGTACACTCCTCAAACACACAGATCACTGCTCTGCATGATAATTGAGAAGTGTTTATAGGGTATTAAAAATGCTTACTCAATCAGCTGATTATCTGAGCATTTGTCAAAATATGACAAATATCATTTAGTTTAGAAAGCTGAAAAATACGTTTTTAAACAAAAAATAATAATTATGTCATACATATCTAAAATTCAATTTAAAAATTGGCAATTATGGTAAAATGCATTTAAAAAAAATATGATAAAAAATGTCCAGCAAAATCAAAAATTCTGTGATGCAGTCAGGCTATATTGAGAATTTTGAGCACAAACTGTTATGTCGATACCTGGCAACTCACCCTTAAGGTGTATATGTATATATATTTTGAAAAGAGGTCCTTGAGGAACCTTGAACTTATGCTGTGTTTTAACAGCTTTTTAATTGGTGCTGACTGGCTGCCACATTGATTGTTCAGCTATTGTTCAGATGTGAAAAAACTGTAATTGATTCATAATCAACATAACACGGGACATGTACTTACACGGAGGTCACAGCAGTGGAGTCCAAATTAGCAGAGCCACAGGCTATACATCCAAGTCCTAGAGGGGTGAAGTGTCATCTGATAGATATAGATCTATGGCTAACAGTTGTGCATAACTAAATAATATATAATACTGCAAGCAGGATTTAACAGTTTTTGACTGCGGGGCTTTGACTGAGATATGAATTTTAACCTGTACCAAAATGAATGTCAGTTTTGCTCATAGTTTCTCCATGGAAGAAATCTCTGATATTTCTGGGAGCAATAAATCCATTGGACAGTAACATATATGCCCCCGAGGACGTTCATTTAGTGACATCAACCAGTAAGGCATAAAATACAATATGTGTAAAAATAACCCAATTACTATAAATCAGTGCTGTCGCCACCGAAGAATTGTCAAATTAGTAGGTATATTGAACCGTAATCACACTTAAGCGTAAACTAATTCACATACATGGACGTCAGACTTAGGACTGATGCACACATCGACATGTAAACGAGTTCCGCATGTGTGGCTAGAGGGACAAGACTCTTAATGCAAATGAGCAGCACACAGGCTACTTATGTACAGTATGGGCGTTTCAACAGAGATAGGACTGATTCACAAGTAAGAGTGCCTTGGGTAAACTAACACGCACGGCAAACGTTAACGAAGCCCGTATGGTTTGCAGTCATGCCATGTGTCTTCTCTTACTTATTCCAGACCATACCTGCTGTGTGTTTTTAATCAATTATACCGCGTTCACATTACCACTGCCTAAAAACCCGGGTTTTTAGGAAGTGGGCAGAATTTTGAAAATTTCAAAGTGGTGCGTTCAGACTGAAGCCGGCAGCAGGGCAAAAAGCCGGCAAAAACCCTTCTTTTTAGCCGGGTCTAAGACCCGGCTAGAGAGAACCGGGGTTTGCGTTCCGATTGCCAAAAAAAGCTGGGGTTTTCATGAAACCCAGCAATTTCATGAAAACACCGGCTTTTAGGTGGTAATCTGAACGGGGTAATAATGTGTGTTTATAAATTAAACAAATAAAGACTCGTTTATTAAATCTTATGTTGATTTCACATTTTGTGCTAGACTTTAACCATGTAATGTTGCCATTAATTGTGTATATTTTGAGAAGGTTTATTTTGAACTTTTGTTAATGTTAGATTTTGATAAACACAATTACATGTACTTATATTTAACTGTATTGGTTGTTTATTTTACTTTTAAAAAAGATTATTTAGTAAATGTTTTATGAAAGTCTATATGTAGTAGATCATTGTCTTTATAACTTCATGCAATATATGTTTATGTTTTTTTAAAGTATGTCATGATTATTTTTATTTCTAGTTGTATTTTTAATGGTTACTTTTGTTTACATATGTTAATGAGTACTTGCTGTTTTTAGAAATAAACATTTCATTACTTTTCAAGAGCTTAGTCAGTGCGTTTAGTTACGTATCTTTGAATCATAAGCAATTTTAAGCACCTAAACGCACAACAGATTCACAGCTAATAAAGTCTGCACGTTCATAATTATATGCAGGAGAGACTTACCTCCTTACTTACTCTCCCGACACAGGGGAAGTGGTTAACTGGGTTCTTTCTTTTCTCTGAATCTGTATTGACGTGCGTATATTTAGACAAGTTTGCAATTTTACTCTTAACTGTGAATCAGGTCCATTTTGAATACATTTGTTATGCAGGCCAGAACAGAATTAGACTTCAGTTGTAATGTTTTCTAGCCTAACTCTAATTTAAACCCCTTTCACAAAAACCACCAAATACTCAGGTTTTTGACCAAACACCTGGGTCTCGACAAAAAAAAACAGGTATTTGGTGGTGTTGTGAAATGTACCTTTTTTGGCGATCCGGGTCTAATGGCCTGAGATTCAGACCCAGGATAAAAGAAGGGTTTTTCCCGGGTCTGACATGGGAACGGTGTCTAATACCACGTTCAGATTGCCCAAGCTGGAAAAGCTGGGTTTTTAGCCAGGGTGTAGAGCTGGGGAAATGTTTGGGGCTGTTAAAAATGGAGCGTTCAGATTGAGCTGAAAACACCGGCTTTTTTGATGAGAAAGCCGGCTTTTTAACTCAGTCTGAACGCGCCAAACCGGCTACTGAAAGCCCTTCTTTTTAGCCGGCTCTGAACACCGGCTTTCAGTAGCCGGCTTTTTCAAATGGACCGTTCAGATTGAGTTTAGAAGCCATTTTTTTTTACTACAGCCGGCTTTTTCATAAAAAAAACAATCTGAACGGGATATAAGAGGTGAAAGGTCCCGTGTTGTTTTTTAGGACCCCTTCACAAAGACACCTGATTGGATAGCTTTGTTTACTATTGCTATGGCAATAGTAAACAATTCTCTTTGCCGGAAGCCGCATGCTGAAAAAAGCCAAGCGGCGGTCTAGGAGTACTTGTACGACTTCTTTATGGTCTGCCGTAGCTCCGCTATGCATTTAGTAGTTAGCTGTCTCATTTATGATCCTCCTCCCGACTAGAAAGAAGACAGCCAACTACTAAATTTATAGCGGCGAATAACGGAACCGCAGGTGGACGAGAAAGGAAACAGACAACTACTTCTGTCTCCTTTCTGCTCCACCTGCAGTTCCGCTTTTTGCCTCTATGAATTTCATAGTTGCCGGTCTCCTTGCTGGTCCGCATTAAAAAAAAAATTTTTTAAAGTCCTGTGTAAGATAAGGTCTTACAACGTGGCTTTTTTTTTTCTTTTAGAACCCAGAAACTCTAAAAAAAATTTGACTTTTGTGATGTAAAAGCAGTAAAAGAATACCTAGTTTAAACATATTAGAAAAGCTGTGCTTAGGACTAATATTTGGCAAAGATTTCGAAGATGTCAACACTTTGTTCCACCAGGCAATTATGTGGTCTGTTAACCCCACTTGTAGCCCTGTAGAAGCAGATCACTTAGAGCTCAGGTAGAGTGTGCAGATATGGCTGTGCTTTGACGTTTTCTAGTCCTGTTTATCAATTTACTCTAAATAGTAAAGGTGACATAGATTCTTCAGAACAAGCAATTTGTAAACTGTACTTTGACACAGTATATAAACAAAGCCGTGAAAGACTGCCCAGGACATTGGTGGTGAACGGGTTAACAAGTCGTAGTGAACAGCCTAAGGTTGAGCAGACAGATCCCAGTCTGTCTGCTGGAAACCAGCCAGCAATCTCTCCCTAATTTACATTCCCTTCTAAAACCACCTTCCATTGTTCCACAGCCTGAGGCGGCTTTCCTTTTCTGACAGGGAAAGCCCTTGCCAGACTGGCTCTATGTTAAATTATGTATTAAGCTTCTTCTATGAGACAGAGAAGGGAGTTACACCATATTGGTCCCACAGCAGGAACACTTAGAAAGAGAAGACTTTGTGAAAATACAAGAATCTGTGTGTAAAGATTCAAGAACACTGAATAATTAAGTACTCAGCGAGCCCTCCTTGGTGCGGAATCCCAGCACACTGAATAATAAGGTCCATTCCAAATACCCTCACTGTGCTTTTGAACTTAAGGTAACCATAGGTATTTAAAATGTCATGAGGAATGCTTATGTTTTTTGGGGGACTATTAATTATTATTATTGTAATACGGATTTTTTTTAATAGTCTGGAAACACACTGAACTTAAACGATGATACATCGCATTGCACTAGATGTGCCATTTTTACCTCAAATTTCAGAACATCATGGATTGCAGTATAAAAGCATGGACAGAGAAGGCTTGTACATAAATAAAATCACAGACAAGAACCACTGCTCAACTTCATAGAGCTTTAAAGCTGATATCAGACTGCTGCCATGTATGCCATTAGAATTAAACTAGACTAAAAGGTCCAAGAAGGACTGAAGGGTAAAAAGTATTTGGAAAAACGTTGCTGGTTTGACAAATCTGTGCTTAGGTATTAAATGTTTGGCTTTTTCCACTTTTCTGCGGTTCTCTTGAGTGAACCTCATGTAAAAAGCTACTATAATGCTTCACGTTGCCCTTTAAAAAGCTACTTGTTCAAAGAAAATGGTTACGAAATGAAACCCAATAGAATTTCTTTTCCATTAATTAATGTATGTTTTCAATATAGTGGCTCTTAAAAAGCAGAAAAGAGAAAACACGAATGACAATTAAAAAAAGTAAATGAATGAATATTTGAAAACAGTCAGAGCTACAACACACTGCTCTGTGATGATTTGAACATTAAAGAGAGTAAATCACATTATAATGTTGCCTAAGTAACCCATGTTGTTCATGTAAAGCTAGATGCTGTGTACCAAATGGTATTATTTACAAAGTACAAATAGTACTCTACGCCCACCAGGCTCCTAACAGTTTCTTTGTGAGCCTAATTGCTAGTCACTGCATTTGTCTATAGTGTACATCTCCATTTGCACAGTCTCTATGAGCAACACAGCATAAATTGCAACAAAACAAAAATAGATTTCAAAGCCATTTCTTTACAAGGTCATGTTTATGCTTTTGATCTGGATGCCTACCAAGGATTGAATAAAGGGGCCATACAGGATGTGTGTACTGCTGATGAACATATTTAAAGAATAGTGATTCAGCATTAGATTGGTCATTAACACTGTGGATAAGTACACATTGAATAACTACTACATTTCACTTATTTCCAGGAAAGTCCCACTAAGTTGAAAGCAATTTAAAATATAGATGACAGAGGGAGAGAGAGAGGCTATTTTAATTGGAAAAATGAAGGGACACACAAACATTATGTTCAATGACTTTCTCTAAACCCTGACAGTGCTAATTAATAATTTTTTCTACATAGACAGCATTTTAATGTATTTTTTCTGCTGAAGTGAAAGAAGCTGTGATCAGCACATTATCTGAGAAAAAGGAAATACTTATTGCTTTACAATTTGTGGTGTTATTGCTTCCATATAACATCACATGCTTCATACATAATAAAAGATGTGCACAAACATACTAATATAATTAAAATAACATAATACCCCAAACTTGACAATATAGTTTTCAAACTCTAAATAAACGTTCCAGAAACGCTCTGATACAATTATCTGATCTGACATCTCTGATTTAAATCAGGCGCCCAATATTTTAAGGGAGTCAATCAGCTAACTGAAAGGCTCCCTATTCTGCTAGTGCCTCCCTCCTCTGCTAGGATTGTTGGTGGGTTGGTAAAGCCCTCATGTACTACTCATCCACACTTCTGCCCTGTCCTTATTTTAAGCAAGGATGGTGTAAAAACGTGTTGCAATTCGCAACCTCACCCATTCACTTTCCGCCGCCGGGGACTGGTGTTGGGGGAAGCTTATACCCCTTTCAGATCTCACCCCCCGGCAATATCCTGGGTTCACAGACCCGGGATATTGCCGGGGCAGCAGAGGATCCCAGGTCACAGACCCCGTTTCCCACTGCAGGGCAGACCCGGGATACTCAGAGACCCGGGTCTGCCCTGTCATCATCGCACAGCGTAATTTGTTTACCGTTGCTCTGGCAACACTTGTTGCCAGGGCAATAGTAAAACAAATTACACCAATCAACTGCGTTAGGTGCTACCCAGGTTGAAAAACCCGAGTAGCACCTTTCACCCTGTACCCCTACCCGTGTCGGACCCGGGAATAACCCTTCTCTTTACCCGGGTTAAATTCCCGGGTCTTTTGACACTGGTCCACTGGAAGTGCACCTTTCACATCACAATGAAATACCCGGGATTTTGCCGAGACCCGGGTTTTTGGCGAAAATCCCGGGTATTTGGTTGTGATGTGAAAGGGGTATTACTTACCTTTCGGATCGACTGCTATACCTCATCGAGGCATAAGCAATCGATATCCCAGCCAGTTTGGAACTGGCTGGGAGCGAACAGCTCTATCAAAATAGAGCCGTTTGCAACGGGGAACCACACTCATAAAAACGTCAAGCTTGGGTTGTCCATTCGAAAAGCTGGATACTGAGAGGTGCACTGAGCACAACAGCAGCAAAGGACTGGGTCTGGTTCTAGATTATAAAGGATGTAAATGGCCTTCTTATCCACCATATCTATTTGTTACAAACCAGTTTATTTTGTTTATTTACAATGATGGTTTAAAAATATCAGAGATCCATAATATAATGGCACTATATAAACACAGATAATTTAGAAATATTGAATATTCGCAGTTTATAAAAAAAGACAGATTATCAGACCCTTTATTGACAGCTGTAATATTTTATAGTACTTTGCTTGTTGGTCCTCTAGGTTTTTGCAGAATGTGGTACATTCCTACTAAGCCAGTGTATAGTAATCTTGATTCAGTTGAGCACAATGTTACATAGAGTCATAGAAAGTGATGGCAAATAAGACTCACATGGACCATCCAGTCTGCCAAGCGTCTTAAATACATTGCATGGTAAACAGGCACAGCGTGATGTTGTATTTTAAGAATTTGTGTCTAATTGCATGCAATATAGTCACAAATACCTAGTTAATAAAAAACAAATTAAAAAAAACCAAAATACTAATTTAAGAAAAAAAAACAACCTTCCCCTACAGACAGAATTTAACTTAAAATAGCCCATGTACTGCAATCTGCAGCAAGCCCAGGCTGTACATGGGAAAACACAAGCATGAGCATGCCCTGACACCCTGGCCCATTGCAGCCTGTAGTGTCCCCACAATAACATAAGAGCCTCCTCGTTGTAATAAAAAAATATGAATTATAAATATGAAATAATATGATTACTTAGAAAAAAAACAAAAAATGAATACTTAACAAATTGATCTGCATGTGTGGCTCCAGTCTTCTAAACTTTTAATCCAGCCACTCTTGATTAAAGTAAAAAAAAACATCTCTCCGTCATAAAAATGATACTTTGCTGGTCGGAACCTTCATCCTTACTCTAACCCTCCGTTTCCCACAACCTTATCTTCCCCTTCAGCCCTAACCAATCTCTTCATAAGTCCTAACCTCAGCGCACCAAAGCCTGTCACTATTGCCACTAACTGGTCTAAATATGAACCCGTTCCCAATAGCAATTTTCTATTTGCAGAGCATTCCGGCAATGATACAGCTTCAATTCAGCTGGCAGCTGTACCTTTGTCGAAATACGGCCAGCTGGACTGGCAACAGCATCCATTCCTCAACTAGTACAGCTTTATAAGTTTATGGCAGCGATATAAGCACTATGTTAAAATGAACCTTTGCCAGAACCTTATTCAATTGAATAACATCCCTCTGACAAACAGGGGTGTCTGATGTATAAACTTACACAGACGTCTTATATTGAAAACAAGTGCTGGGCAACCCTAGTGTTACCTGCTGCACACAAGTCCTATCTGTGCACAACTTGTCTGTTGCATGATTTTACATATAGGGGTCTCTTTCATTAATTGCTTGTATTGTTTGAACATAAATCTATAAAAAAAAAATGCCTTCCATGGTAAGAGGGCCACACTCTCTCCATGAAATGAATTTTGATGTCCATCTCTTCTTTTTATAGGATCCTGTGGTTTTGTGAGTTTCTGGAAGGCAGTTATGTTGGATAATATATATTAAGAATATATTGCATACAAAAATGAAGTATACCTAACACAAGTTCTAAAGTTACCAGAATATACAGCAAAATCTTTCATAAAGGCTGCGTACACTTGACCTGTACTATAAAAAAAAACAGCGGGTCCCTTATCGTTTTTTGCCCAATGAAAGACTGGAGCCAAAAGTAACATACTTGCTATCGTGTGAATCTCAAAGCCTGTATCTCAATGTTAAAGGAAAGAATTAAGAACGTCTGGTAATTGACGCACGCAAAATGCGTAAGCGGGGTGATTTCTATTTAGTGCGCATGTGCAGACCATGGAGTTATAAAACGTAATTGGAATAATGCGTAAGTAAATTTCATACGACAAATGCGTGCGAACATAAAAGGTCGGACAGATTATTAATAAATAGGCGTCAGTCGGATTGTAAATAGCAAAAAATGGGCATGGTAATGTAGTAGACGTGCGGCTGTATTTGCGAACGTTTCACTTCCGTCACATATACGTGCGCTAACGATAAGGTTGCTCTCACAACACGGAAGTGTTCCAAAATCCATTACTTTTGCAAAACATACTTATTTTGTATAAACGTACGGATCTGTTATTAAAAATGGGCAGAAACTAAAATGATTAGGGAAAGTCAATTGAGTAGTATAAGTGCCATAAATTACCAGGAGAATAGTGGCTGTATTTTCCTAGAGGTAACAGGGGTGAAAATAACAAACAAATAGCCTTAATGTTAATAAATAATTATAATAATAAATAATCTGAATAAACTATATCTATACATTTGTAAATGTAAGCATAATTTTTAAAAATTGTAGCACTAAAGCTGGGTAAACACCACATGTTTTTCTAACGATGTGATCATTAAATTGGAAATGTTAAACGATGCAATCAAATGCTATGTTTTGAAAAGATAAAGCATAATTGTTGCAGTGCACAAACTAATCAGATTTCCTTCCAAACATTCCTTTATCATATGACTGGAACGATAAACAGGAGGTTACTTGCTAGATAAACGTATCTCCTTTATTTTAATTCAGAAAAATATCAATTTTTTTAAATAAATGTATCAGTTTAGCTGATATAATTGGAAAATGTTTCCATGAAACCTTCATCGGAGTTCACATAATCCCAAATTACTACAGATTATTACTGGCATCAGTTTATAAAACAAGTTAAATAACCCCTTTGGTTTGCATTAGCCAGTGTACCATAGCAGATGGAGGAATACATTAAGGCAGCTAAAGGACACTAAAAAGCACCAAAACAAAAAAATGATTAATTTATTATAGAGGTATTTGTTACTAACCATAACGGTCTCCATCAAGATATGGTATCCAGCATATACACAAAGTTTAAATGGGTTAATGTAATGTTAAATTACACAGGACTATTTTTTTTTTACATACACACGTGCACCAATATACTATATTTATTATTTTCCAATTATATATAACTATATAATCATTGCTCTGTAATTTCTCGCTCAGAACAAGAGTTTATAAATTTGTATTATATATGAGCTTGATCAATTAAAATGTAATTCAGAAAAAAATGCATTTATGTTTGTGTTGCTAATAATGTTGTTTATGTGGCAGCTTCAAATCATGCATTGCCAGGCAAAATTAGGTTTAAGGACTGTATGGGATTTCTCCTAATTGTATAGCCATATAAATTATTGTTACTGCAGACTCATTCATCTCCTCTGCTTCCAGTTCTATTGATCCCATTATTAATTTGGTCTGCTGAATCTGAAAAGGCAGTTCTATCAAATAAAACCAACAACTAATCTAAAAGAAAACAAATGAATTGAACTGACAAATCTAAAACAATAACCACCCCACTATGAGTGGCCAATTCATACTATTTTCTATGTTCTCATGTGATTTAGCACAGTGCATGGACAGAAAACAAACACCCAAATGAACAACATAAATGTCATACACAGCATAGCAAATAAGAATGACGGTGATGAAGGTCAGCACAGAGTGAAGTAAAGTAATGGGGAGGTTTACACAATTAACTAACCATGCTACTGTGACACCGCTAAGCAGACTTAAGATGCTGGTCCAATATTAGATCCTATGCCCCATGTGGAGAATTTAAGGTAAGGTTCTGGATATGTCCAGAACTCTGTATGTGAGAGGAGAGTGACAGAGGTGTTCACTGCTCTCTCACATGCAGTCTCACAGACCTCTGTGTGTACAGAAAACAAATGGAGGTCTGGATTTGGTCTGTAGCCGTTTTGCGAAATGTATGATCAATACATATATTTGGTCACGCCTTACTAGAAAGCATCCCTATCAATGCAAGTTTAACAGTGAAGTATGCTAATGCTATGATCATTATGTAAAACAATCCATTTAACTTAGAAAAACAAACGTCAAATCAGTTTCCTATTTCATCTCTTTAATAAAAGTAAAAAAATAAAAAATAGAAAGGCAATCATGGAGAAGAGTGCAGTTGGAAGGGATGATGAAGTAAGATGGGTATTTAATGCCCTTGTTCTATCTTCATCATCTTCAAAGTCAGACCATGGTAGCCAAAAGAATAAAGAAGAGGCCGATGCCTCATAAGGAACTCCCAAGGGTTTCCATATTACAATTGAATTGTATTTTGGACAAAATTTTGGCTATTGTAGGTGTAAAGAAGTCCCTCCATCTCTAGGCTATGGCCACCTTGGTTGCTACCATTAGATGACCTAAAATATAATGTATTTCACCTAGATAGATACTGGAAAATATGAAGAAGAGTGAATTCTGGGTAGGGATGATAAAATATTTTCATGCTCTGGAGATCAGAATGAAGACCTCTTGTTAGAGGGGTTGGATCTTTGGGCAGCTCCAGAAAATATGAATTGTCCCCCACAATCACATCCTGCCACCAACAATGCTTTGGGCCACAGTTTATGGATTTTGGAGGGTGGTTAGGTGCAACCAATTCAATGGTCTAATAAACACCTCCAAGTGATTAATACACATGAGTGCCCTGTGATGAGCCTATTTACAATATAGGAAGGGGAGAGCATATTGAGCTATTGCTATTTAGAAAGAGTTGTGAGACAATGTTTGATTCTGAGATATTAAAAGATATCAGTTTTAGGTTGGTTGAATTTGCAGCCAATAGTCTAAGGGGTATCTACAGTTAGATAATGTTAAATTATGTGGACCACTACCTTCATTAAGAGCTTATTGGTGTGAAGTACTGTCTCTTGTCTGTTCTAATTTTAAAGGCATCTTTCATAGAGGCAAAAAAAATATTTAAAGTTACTTTAGGATCACTTTCTATGTTTCTAAAGAACAAAAAAACACCACTAATTTCTTAAAGTAACAAAGTATGGAATTGAATTAAGTTTTCAAGCTTTTATTAAACAGATTACATTTTCTTATGAATAAGGACAAATAAACAAAAGACAAATAACAACCACATTTTCCAGCTCTATGTAATACGCTGTCAATAAATAAAAAATAAACAAAAGAAAACCTTTTAAATAAAGGAATATAGGGTTGAACAAAAGATTGCCATGTTGAGGGTATCCAAGAGTCCGCATAAACTGGAAATCGCCAAGAAGTGCACCAATGTCCACCAAACATGCTAAATTGATAGGTTCCTATTCTTAATCATTGGGCTACCTCCCTTTGCACAGCAATGCCTTATTGAGAAAAACATAACCTTGATATTTTATGTTTCCTATCCGCATTACATGAAGCAATCTATGGAACTAAACTGAAAATATTCAGATATATTTTAACTGTATCATTTACCTTTCTTTGAACACAAAACACAATAAACAGAAGGTGCCTACAGACTGCTGCATTGGTTTTTACATGTGTACAACAGTGACAGAATTGCCCTGTTAACAGCATAATATCATTTGTTGACTACTTTACCTAATATTACAGAGGGAATATTTTATTAACACTTACTTATAGCGCCACAAATCGTCCACAGCACTTTACAGAGAACATTAGACGTTCACATCAGTCCCTGCACCTATTGGAGCTACAAACTAAGATCCCCAACAGTTTATAAATGCGATTTAAAACAAACAAACAGACACACAACAGTGTCACTCATATTCTGTGTTCCTCAGATCACTTTTGGGTTATTAGTAAAAGAATTAGATTAGAAGAATGTGTTAATACTAAAATCTTGAACAACCATGGTTGTCCTTGATTTGTTGAAATTTGTTAATCCAGCTACCTCTGAGCAAATGGTTTTGTATTTCACCCTAGTATAAAAAACACCATTATCTGCTTTTGCAGTGCTTTCTCTTGAGGACAATGTCCTTCAAGCTACACAATTTGTTCTCATGGAGATTTACAGCTCTACTTATTAAAGCAAGCTCCTGTTACATGATAGAGGATGGCAAAATACAGTAAGTCAAATAAGTGCAAATTCTGCTAAATGCACAATCCATCTCTGAGACAGAATAACCATTTAAGTGACTGTGCTAATATTGTACCCAAAAATTATGAAGATTGTTAATTTTGCTGTATTTTTAATAAGCATAGTTTCTTCAGTTTTATAATCACGTCCTAATATATCAAAAAAGAAATAACCTTTCTATTTCTATGCACTAGCATTCAGAGTATAATATTAGGACATGTACCTTTCAGGGTGTTAACTTACATAAGCCATTTGCAGTATTACCAGTATTTTTTTCTTTTTAAATTAAACAATCAGAATAGAAGTCAATTATTTATAGCTACTAATTCAAAGTTTCTTTAAGTTTTGAATATATTTATTATGATACACTTTAAATGTAGGGGCATCCATGTATCGAATGACCGTGGACAACGGAGTTTCTGCCTACGGCGTAACTATGTATTCTGATGTATGTTATGGAGCAATGACGGATAAAGCGTTAACACTCTTGCCTTAAAAACTATTTTTAATTTAAGTAGAGGAAAACAATCTAATCTGCTTTATTTACATTTATTGTTTATTTCTTCTAATAAACAACCCCTGATTTTGGCACTTCTTAAACAAGAATCATAATATTGGAAAAGCCACCGCTTTGTGCCATACAGTGCTCATGTTAAACTACCACTTCAGTAATGTGATGGTCTATCACACTCAACAAAGCCTGTTACTTCTGATAGAGAAAAAAAAAGTGATACAAGCCCCAATTTCTGTGTGGGTCAGCAACTTTACTAGCACACAAGTAACATCAAGACATAATCACACGAGAAGACTGCTCTGACAGATTAGAGACTATGCAGTTATTAGAGACCGTAAAAGACGTCCTTTTGATGTACAAGTCTGGGAGGTTCCAGTGTCAAAATCACAATTAACTGCCAATGTCGCTATAGGGCCTACAATGAACTCTGGCGCGTTGCCAAATGCTGGTAAAAAAAAACCTGGGTTCATCAGTATTTGCTTTAATCTTCAAGCAGACATGTTCACCATGATCCAGGATATTCAGACAAATTGGTGAACATGCATTTTTTCATACATAACTCCCTGGAAGTGGACAAAAGTTTCTAAAATATTAGAAGGGATTGGGCACTGTAGAAAGCATTAGGTGAATCCATGGAGACTAGAAAAAAATAGAGCAAAAACATTACACACATGCAATGCCCACAGCTCAGCGTTTTACATACTAAGAGCAAAATTGGGGCATAAGGTAAAATATGTGTGTGTGTATTTTATATACATACACACACACACACACACACACACACACATATATATATTCTACCTTATGCCCCAGTGCTGCTCTTATTATGTAAAACACTGAGCTGTGGGCATTATGCTTTCTCCACAACTCTGCATTTTGGCCCAGATCCAGACCTACCGTTGATAAGGGACTTACGCAAGTCAGATGTTCCGACTGGGTAATTACTGACATACGTAATTAAGTTATGTAAATGAGGGGATGGAGGAAAGCTCCATTACGACTAGGTCTGTAGTAGTCGTAAAAACTTAAGTTAGCAATCTGGACACGTAAGTGCAGGGGGTGTGCACTCCTTGCTACAGGTGCGTAACTACGGGCAATGGGTGTCTGGTTCTGGGCCTTTGTATTTAAGAACTGAAACTAGTATAAAACATCAGAGAAAAAGCTCAAAATTCCTTTTGGTGGCTCTGTGAGCCTTCATTTATGTGGATGCTTAGATTTCTGGCACATGGGTGGAGGGCAGAAGGCCAGAACTCTAAACCAATTGATGCAAAAAAGTTGGTTGATGTTTGAGTTTGTTTTTTGTTCTATAATTTTTTTTTTACTGGATTGTTATTTACGATTGTTGCACTGGATCAGTGATGGGCAATAATAGGCATTATGTGGCCAATTGTATGATTATATACAGTGTATGAGTAGCTCTGAAATTATGTGCAAGTATGTGCTTGTCTAATAAAGGTAACAAAAGGATGAGCCATTGTGATAAACTGGCTACACAAAAATCAGCTGAACACCAGCAATACTTTCCATGTTTTCCAATCACCACTGGAGCAAACCTACTGGAAGGGGCAATAGACCTTATTTTCACACTCTGTGTGTGCATTGTACTATATCCATAACCTCCAGTAATATGTCGGTCACCAAAAACATTGCATAGAGTGAAGTCGGAAAAACGGTTTTTAATGGGATTACCATAAGCCTGCAATAGTATCTAGAAAATATAAGATATCTTCAAGAGATATTGACAAGATCTGTGTAACTTAATGCTACAAAAATGGATCAACAAAAACAAAGTAATTAAAAAAACTTAAGACTGGGTTCCTTTTATTCTCTGCATGCAGAAAATACTTTGCTTTTGCACATTGATACTGACCGGCTTTAAACTGTTATTTACACTAGGGCGAGAAACCACCTCAATTCTAACAATGTAACTTTCCACCTGTTTTCCTCTTGTTTTGAAAGACTGGATCCAGTCCATAATTATTATCCTTTGTTGAAATATATATACAGTGTTTTTTCAAAAGGAATATATCTACATAAAGCAGAAATACACATACTATAGTACTACTATTTGTCACAAACTGAATATATTATATACAAAGCTGTGACACTATTCTGCAGGACAGTACACATATTTTACACACTCGCGTAACAAGGAAGTCATACTTTACAGATATCAAAAACACAGTTGTCGGGTAAGTGAATGGTTATACCCATATAGCAGCTCCCTTAAATATAGCATATACAATAGTCCAAAATCCAATGCATTGAAAGGATTTCTGAAACTCCATCATGCGCCTCAAGAAATCTAAATACAAGCATCATTAATGTTTCAACATTGACTATATAAGCTATGACACTTGACATATTTAATTAATAAAATACATCTGCAAGGATTCTGACACTACAGCAACTAAGGTGCCCACTAGCTGCCACTCCCACCTAATGTATAATATGGTATGACAAAGATTCCCTGCATTCCTACACCTCTTCCCTATTATTATATAACTTAACAATAAAATATGGTATTTCATACAGTACATTAGACTACTGACTAATCGCTTTTCTGCAATCATAGGAATCATGACATTAGCTAATGTGCTACTGGAGAAATGTGACTGCATCACTCACAGACCTGGGTATTGTTTCTAAAGAAAATCGACAAAACAGCATCTCTCATACAAACATACTGCTTTTTCCATGGAATAGTGATAATGGATTTCTTCTGAAGCTCAATACGGATATATAAAATATTGCAGATAAAGATACTTACCAGCAGCTGTGGCCAGCAGCAGGGTGGAATAGAAGCCAAGCAGCAGAAGGACCAGACCCTGATTTGAAGCCATAACCTGGGTGATCTTAAACATATTTGGACGGAGGAAGATGAGAGAAATAAGATATCCGGGTATCGCAGTCTTTAGAGTATAATCCGATTTTATAATGAACGAGGCAGTGGCTGCTAACCCATGCAGAGGGCCCTGAAAGCAGCAATCCTTGGGGGGATAGATCCGTTCGCCCGTCAGATAATGCTCATTCCTAGGAAGAGGTTACCCCTGGGGAGAAGCGATTCTCCCTGAGAAACCTAATATTTACAGCATCAGAATGAACCTACAACAGGGTCCTGGTGCTGACATCCCACTGCACTGCATTACTCAGGGGGCTCCACCTCAATGTCTCCCTTATACAGAACCATCCTGTCCATGAGTGCATAAAATGACACCAAACTATTGGAAAACAGGATAAAATTCTGGTAAAAACAGAAATGTTTTCTCTATTCAGATAATTCCTGTTCCTGATTAAATTCCACCGTTTGTAAAATGCCTTCTCCGGAAAGATTTCAGTAGCCAGCCATCACATCTATGGCAGTTCCTGGTGTATCCATACATCCCATAGTCTCAGCCCATCCAGCACACCAGCAGTGTGGCAGCAGGCAGCTGTCTGTCCCAAATCCAAGATATTCCCAGCTTCCTCCCAAGATGAGGCCCTGTGAGGACTACACATAGGAGGGGTCTGGCGATGCCGCCGGGTCAGAGAACCTCCTCAGCAGGGCAGCAGTCCCCTCTCCTGCCGTGGGGAAGCCGCCGTAATGGGTCCTGTGCTAATGCGAGTGGGTGAGGAGGAGGGAGCTGAGGTGTTGATGAGGAAAGCAGCGCTTCACCTCCCCTATCTGCCTCTCTCACATACACAGACCACCTCCTCCTCCACCATCGCCTCCTCCTTCCCCTCCTCCAGTGTCACAGCCAGACACAAAGAGGCCTCTCCCTCACACCGCCCAGACTGAGGACGGGCACAGTCCAACACTTCCAATGCCCCCTTTTTTTAAGCTCTCTTTAAAGAAACTTTATTAAAAAGAAACAAAATACAGTAAGGTCTTTTTATATTTGAGTATTAAGACTGTAATTGCAAATTATCAAATAACTATATATTTACATGCACAGTATGGAGCCATCATTATGTTTATAACATATAGGAATAACATAAATCCACAAACTTAAAAGTATATTTAAAATAATATAGAAATAATATTATGTAGACGTTATCATCCTTATGAAATGAATACACAGTTAAGTAAACATTTTTTTATTTAACAATTAGTAAGTCAAAACCTGTTTTTTTTTCAGATCCATTTTCTCTTTATGCTGTGAATTAATCATGCACCTATGTTATTAGTCTGGATGTTATATTATTTTTGATAATGATTATGTACTAATAGTGTCAGCATGATATGTTATGTTTATGTGAAGAGAAGAAATGTTTAAATATTTGCTACCAGTGTACAATGATTGTTACATTTTTCCTTGCAAAGTCTTCTGCAGAAAAAGGCCTTATTTTTGAAGTGACACTATAAATACAATATATCATTAACAGTGCTATAGATGTGCTAGGCAATTATTTAAATATGTACGTATAAAAGATAAAGATAATGGAGAGCGCTGGTAGGATAATATTTTTTATTATTATTATTATTATT
>WWET01003136.1:26998-48572 GCA_011038615.1 Limnodynastes dumerilii | reverse complement strand
GGGAGTGCTAGGGGCGTGTAGTTTGATACGACGAGCGTACGTTCGCATTCGCCCGTCGTTGCGAATTTTCGTAGCGCTGGATCAGGCCCTATATTATCATTAACTGCTCATTGTTCATAATATCCTATAACAGACCTCTACACGGATTTCAAGAGAAACCAATGTGGAATTTTTCTTTTTATCTTTTTTGCATAGCTATGCTGACTATTTTTTTAGCTAATTCACTTTTTTGATAATAATCTTGATACTGCAGTATCGTTTATAACATCTTTAACATCTGTACTGTTGTATTCATTTGTTAGATTGTTATTATCTTGTACAATAGGTGCTCATATTCAAGTATCAAACGTATACTATTGCACATTTTTTACTTTTAGCAAATAAATTGTATATTTTATTTCCCATTGTTCTTTATCCATTCCAGACATCCTGTTTCCATATTTATACATTGATTTTGAGATACCTATTAGCGCTGTATATAGTGGAATAGGGACATTTTTTACATATGCCCTCTTTTATTACATAATTTTCTTTCCTAGATTTTGTATATCACACTGACTTGAGTGTGACCATTACTAGCTGCTTATAGGTATATTAATCTTAGTCTTCATATTGATGCTGACTTTAGCACTGTAATTGGGTGCCTATATTTTATTTAGCACTATAGTTATAATTGCATCAGAGCACCCACCTTTGGTGCAGCAGGTTGGCAGTTCAAATCCCAGCACAGTCACCTATTCAGCTGGTCAAATCCCTTCCCCAGGCTGCCATGTGACTATGGTTCATGGTAACTAAATAAACACCTTCACCATCAGGAGGCAGAGCACTCACATTCAGTGCAGCAGGTCACTGGTTCAAATCCCAGCTCAGCTAGTCAAATTCATTCTGCAGGCCATGAATAGGTTCACTTATAAATTGATTGAGCAACTTCCATTCTGTTTTTATTCTGTTTGTGGGCATGTCTGGGAGCAGTTGCTGAGAGGGAGAGCTGTTTCACAGCAGCCATTTTGGAGACTTTAAGGGTTGTCTCCTAGGTAAGTTGGCTCTCTCTAATATATGGGACCCAACATTGGGACTCTCAATTTTAGAGTGAGGACCACCATATACAGAAAGGCCTTGACAGAGGCTGGTGGCTTATCCCATATTTGATCAAATATGTGTAACGAACATTTCTGTGTTTTATTTTACAGATAGAACAGTAGAGTTTGTTACTGGTTTATGGCAGTGTGCTGGGGCTTTTCTTTCCTTTTGTTTCTGTGGCAAGCAGATTAACCCCCTGCCTTTCACGCACCTGTTTAACATACACTTATAAATTGATTGAGCAACTTCCATTCTGTTATTTATTCTGTTTGTGGGCATGTCTGGGAGCAGTTGCTGAGAGGGAGAGCTGTTTCAAAGCAGCCATTTTGGAGACTTTAAGTGGTGTCTCCTAGATAAGTTGGCTCTCAATTTATAAACATATATATGGGATCCAACATTGGTACTCTCAATTTTAGAGTTAGGACCACCATATACAGAAAGGCCTTGACGGATTAACCCCCTGCCTTTCACACACCTGTTTAACATACACTTATAAATTGATTGAGCAACTTCCATTCTGTTTTTATCATGAATAGGTTCTGCCAACTTCTTTGTATTGAGTAGCCATGTGACTATGGTTTATGGGACTTAAAGATACCTTTTCACTAAAGGGAGCCACATATGGTATCACAGCAGAGCACCCACCTTTGGTGCAGCAGGTCGCTGGTTTAAATCCCAACTCAGCTGGTCAAACCTCTTTCCCAGGCTGGCAAAAGACTTCTTTGCACTGAGTTGCCATGTGACTATGGTTCATGGGACCTAAATACACGCTTTCACCATCAGGAGGCAAAGCACTCACATTCAGTGCAATGGGTTGCTGGTTCAAATCCCAGCTCAGCAAGTCAAACTTTTTCTGCAGGCCATGAACTAGTTCTGCCAACTACTTTGTATTGAGTAGCCATGTGACTATGGTTTATAGGACCTAAAGATACCTTTTCACCATGGGGAGCCACATATGGCATTGCATCGGAACACCTGCCTTTTGTACAGCAGGTCACCAGTTCAAATCCCAGTTCAGCCAGCCAGTCAGCTGGTCAAACCTCTTCCCCAGGCTTGCAATAGGCTTCTTTGCAGTTAGTTGCCATCTGACTATGGGTCATGAGACCTAAATATACACCTTCACCATCAGGAAGCAGAGCATCCACATTCAGTGCAGCAGGTCACTGGTTCAAAGATCAGCTAGTCAAACATATTCTGCAGGCCATGAATAGGTTCTGCCAACTACTTTGTATTGAGTAGCCATGTGACTATGGTTTATGGGACCTAAAGATACTTTTTCACCATAGGGAGCCACATATGGCATTGCATCAGAGCACCTGCCTTTGGTGCAGCAGGCTGCCATTCAGCTGGTCAAACATCTTCCCCAGGCTGCCATGTGACCATGGTTTATGGGACCTAAAGATACCTTTTCACTTCAGGGAGCTATATATGGCATCACAGCAGAGCCCCCACCTTTGATGCAGGAGGTCACCAGTTCAAATCCCAGTCAGTCAGCTTTTCAAACCTCTTCCCCAGGCTGGCAATAGGCTTTGTTGCACTGAGTTGCCCTGTGACTATGGTTCATGAGACCTAAATATACACCTTCACCATCAGGAAGCAGAGCACCAGATTCAGTGCAGCAGGTCACTGGTTCAAAGCTTGGCTAGTCATACTTATTCTGCAGCCCATAATTAGGTTCTGCCAACTACTTTGTATTGAGTAGCCATGTGACTATGGTTTATGGGACCTAAAGATACTTTTTCACCACAGGGAGTCACATATAGCATCGCAGCAGAGTTCCTACTTTTGGTGCAGCAGGTTGTCAGTTCAAATACTAGCTCAGCCTGCTAGTCAGCTTGTCAAACCTGTTCCCCAGGCTGACAATAGGCTTCTTTGCAGTGAGTTGCCATGTGATTATGGTTCATGGGACCTAAATATACACCTTCACCATCAGGAGCCAGAGCACCCACATTCAGTGCAGCAGGCCAATGGTTCAAATCCCAGCTCAACTGGTCAACCTCTTTCTGCAGGCAATGAATAGGTTCTGCAAACTACTTTGTATTGAGTAGCCATGTGACTATGGTTTATGGGACCTAAAGATAACCTTTCACCACAGGGAGCCATATATGGCATCGCAGTACAGCATCCACCTTTGGTGCAGCAGGTTGGCGGTTCAAATCCCAGCACAGCCAGCTAGCTGGTGAAACCTCTTCCCCAGGCTGACAATAGGCTTTTTTGCAGTGAGTTGCCATGTTACTATGCTTTATGTTACGTAAATATACACCTTCATCATCAGGAGGCAGAGCACCCACATTCAGTGCATCAGGTCACTGGTTCAAATCCCAGCTCAGCTAGTCAAACTTTTTCTGCAGCCCATGAATAGGTTCTGCCAACTACCTTGTATTGAGTAGCCATGTGACTATGGTTTATGGGACCTAAAGATACCTTTTCACTGCGGGGAGCCACATATGGCATTGCAGCAGAGCTCCTGCCTTTGGTGCAGCAGGTAACCGTTCAGCTGGTCAAACCTCTTCCCCAGGCTGCCATGTGACTATGGTTCATGATACCTAAATATACACCTTCACCAGCAGGAGGCAGAGCACCCACATTCAGTGCATCAGGTCACTGGTTCAAATCCCAGCTCAGCTAGTCAAACTTTTACTGCAGGCCATGAACAGGTTCTGCCAACTACTTTGTATTGAGTAGCCATGTGACTATGGTTTATGGGACCTAAAGATACTGCAAACTTTATACCCAGGGGGTATGAATGAATGTGTGGATTTGGACTTTTAGGAATCTTTACAACCTTTATGAAGTCTTGGATGTTCCAATGGGTTAAAAATTATTGTGAGGTTAAGTGAGGGTTACCTGGCAAGTGTTCCACTTTAATCATGTAAATCCATATTATATATTTTTGTCACATTTTTGTTATATTTTATTTTATTTTATTCTATTTTATTTTATCATCTGTCTTAACTAGTTTATGCAATTGGCATAATTATACATCTACCCGCAGAATATTTATTGTGATTTATATATTTATATTTTTATTATTGTTCATTATTTATTTCCATATCTTTATCATTCTTTATTTTATTTTATTTTTAATTCTAATTATCATTATTATTATTTTATTATTTTTTTATTATTATATCACAAATAATTGTAATTTATTTATGGCATTATTTACATTGTAATATAAATGTCACGTTCAGACCAGCATTGCAAATGTAGTTGTGTTTGCTGGTTGCTAGGGGAAACTCCTCCCCCCCTTCTTTGTTTTTGGTTCATTATTACTACTTTATAGGAGTCATAAAAGCTACAAAGTTTTAAACTTGTTATATGACTACTTATACTGCATATATTACATATTTGGTATATAATAAATGTTTTATTCATTTAATATAATAAATTTTTTATTCATTTATTTATTTCATTTAAATAATTCCTTTGTGTTTCCCCAATGGGTTTGTTTTATGTTCTAATGTTTTTTAGTTATAGTAATAGTTGTATGCATGTTCACTTTAATGAGTCTCAACAGGTTTTTTAGGTTCAACACAGGTGTAATCAACTAATTATTATTGTGCAAGGTTTAAGATAGACTCATTTTTAGTCACAAGTAAAGCCTTCTGAGGAAACTGTCAGGATTGACAGAGAAACGCGTCAAGGGAGCAGCCTGCGATCATATACTACAGCCCTTATTAGACACAATTGTGCCTAGGAACATTGTCCATTGTGGATACCAAGTCCTCTATTTATTTATTTATATGCGGTAAAGACCCACATCCAAGAAACTAGTGGAGCAAAATCTCAAAGAGCCGTTTGCCACAATACTGGCACGAAGACGTACCACGTGTAATTCATTCTCCATTTACATCTGATCCGGGAGCCGTGGTGACCAGAGGCTCCGTCTGCGGCTGGTCTGCGTGCCGTCCAACCGCCGGCATCTCTCTAGGTTGCATTGTGCTATACCGGTCTTCCCCTTGCCTATCCATCGGACTAAAGGGACACGTGAGTCTGACATTTACATTATTGCCTCCAGATACTGTTTCTTCTGTGCCCTATTACAAATAAGGGCAGAATCCCGCACGTCAGTACCATCTACTACTCTCCAAGCATATCTATGCCAGGAATAACATTGAGAGTGTGAA
Source organism: Limnodynastes dumerilii (assembly GCA_011038615.1). Lineage (NCBI taxonomy): Eukaryota > Metazoa > Chordata > Amphibia > Anura > Limnodynastidae > Limnodynastes > Limnodynastes dumerilii. Next base: position 43,362 of record WWET01003136.1, on the reverse strand, counting down.
TTTCCTAATCATTTTTAGGATTTTTTGTTCCATACTAAAGGACCACAACACATGGACTTAAATAAGGGCAGTAGGTACATAGTGTATAGCACAAATTATTCGTAGGCTGCATATAACTCTGCATGAATTATTTTATAATCTATTTTTAATTTTAGAGTGTTGTATAATAAATATCTATTTAATATCACCTGTTGAGACTCATATTTGGTTATTTTTCCTAGCGCTTCCATTCTTTTCTTTCTATTTGCAATTGTTACAGACTAGCAGTGTCTGATGGTTATAGCGCTCTGGAAATAACCTTTTCTCAGCCAAATCCACCAAGCTCGAGTCTATTTTTTTCCTAAATATACACCTTCACCAGCAGGAGGCAGAGCACCCACATTCAGTGCATCAGGTCACTGGTTCAAATCCCAGCTCAGCTAGTCAAACTTTTACTGCAGGCCATGAACAGGTTCTGCCAACTACTTTGTATTGAGTAGCCATGTGACTATGGTTTATGGGACCTAAAGATACCTTTTCACCACAGGGAGCCACATATGGCATCGCAGCAGAGCACCCACCTTTGGTGCAGCATTTTTCTGGTTCAAATCATAGCTCAGCCAGCTAGTGAGCTGGTCAGACCTCTTCCCTAGGCTGGAAATAGGCTTCGTTGCAGTGAGTTGCCATGTGACTATGCTTCATGGGACCTAAATATACACCTTCACCATCAGGAGGCAGAGCACCCTCATTCAGTGCAGCAGGTGACTGGTTCAAAGCTCAGCTAGTCAAACTTTTTCGGCAGACCATGAATAGGTTCTGCCAATTACATTGTATTGAGTAGCCATGTGACTATGGTTTATTGGACCTAAAGATACCTTTTCACCTTTGGGAGCCACATATGGCATTGCAGCAGAGCACCCACCTTTGGTGCAGCAGGTCACCAGTTTAAATTCCAGCGCAGCTGTTCTAACCTCTTCCCCAGGCTGCCATGTGACTATGGGCCTGATCCAGCGCTACGAAAATTCGCACGGCGGGCGAATGCGTACGTTCGACCGTGCGAAAAAAACATGCACGCCCCTAACACTCCCATAGTAAAGTACCTGCTTACGGCGGCTATACCCTACACTGGGTACTACCGTCGGCCGTTCGAATTTTCGCACATAATACGAAAATCGTACGGCCTTAGCACGCCCATACTGTACAATTTAAATGGCTATCCCCGCCTCCCTGTTGTAAAACGAGCGCCCAGGCGACCGTCGTACTGAACGCACGCCCCTCGAGCGAAAAATTCGCACACCATACGAACGCTATACGCTCATGTCGTCCAGCCGACAGGAAGCTGTCATACTGGGCATGCGCGGTGCAAATTTTCGTACGAAAATACGCAAAAAACGGTCGTACGCTCGCACGAAATCGGCCAATTTCGTAGCTCTGGATCAGGCCCTATGGGTCATGGTACCTAAATATACACCTTCACCATCAGGAGGCAGAGCATCCACATTCAGTGCAGCATGTCACTTGTTAAAATCCCAGCTCAGCTAGTCAATCTTTTTCTGCAGGCCATGAATAGGTTCTGACAACTACTTTGTATTAAGTAGCCATGTGACTATGGTTTATGGGACCTAAAGATACCTTTTCACCACAGGGAGCCGCATATGGCATCGCAGCAATGCACCCACCTTTGGTGCAGCAGGTGTCCGATTCAAATCCCAGATCAACCAGGCAGTCAGCTGGTCAAACTTCTTCCCCAGGCTGACAATAGGCTTCTTTGCAGTGAATTGCCATGTGACTATGGTTCGTGGGACCTTCTTTGTATTGAGTAGCCACGTGACTATGGGGGAGGGGGAGGGAGAGTTAGGGAATTAGACTGTAATGTGGCAGAGGTTGATGTATGTAAAATTGTAAAGAGCTACTAAATATGATGCACTCTTAAAAAATAAAACATATGTAAAATAACAATACTGATAATATGGTCGTACTATCTGACTGCCAAGACGTAAGACATCCATTAACGTTCTCTGTGAAAGCAGGACGTTTATCATGTAGATTTGAAAATAATAATAAATTCTACATTAAGGAAATGCATTGATTATTGGCTGTAGCAAGTCCTGTTCTGATTTTTTTTTATAGTTGATTTATAAGTTACTACATTCACACAGTAAAATAGTAGTATAATTTTAAGGAACAGATCTACTAGTAATAGCAATATACAAGGCATTAGTAGAGCATGAACACATTACACAATGTGTCAGTGCATAAGCACTGTTGTATTTGTAGTGACCCATTTACCATTCCCACCTACTTTCCTATTGTAGCATAGGCCAGGACCATCTTCCTCCATGTCAATTCGGATCACATGGCCGCTAAGCCACGCCCCTTTCACGGCAGCCAAAATATAATTGTGTACAAATAAAGGACATCAGGATTACAGCACTCAAATCCATGTACACAGGTTTTATCAGGTAGTCGATAAGTCTGCAGGTGTGCTTGGGACTTCTAGCATTTAGCCCCAGCACACTGCCATAAACCAGTAACAAACTCTACTGTTCTATCTGTAAAATAAAACACAGAAATGTTCGTTACACATATTTGATCAAATATGGGATAAGCCACCAGCCACCGTCAAGGCCTTTCTGTATATGGTGGTCCTAACTCTAAAATTGAAAGTTTCAATGTCCCATATATAAAAATTGAGAGTCCCAATGTTGGGTCCCATATATATGTTTATAAATTGAGAGCCAACTTACCTAGGAGACACCCCTTAAAGTCTCCAAAATGGCTGCTGTGAAGCAGCTCTCCCTCTCAGCAACTGCTCCCAGACATTCCCACAAACAGAATAAAAACAGATTGGAAGTTGCTCAATCAATTTATAGGTATATGTTAAACAGGTGTGTGAAAGGCAGGGGTTAAAAAAATATTTTTTTTTCCTTTTGTTTCTGTGGCAAGCAGATTAACCCCTACCTTTCACGCACCTGTTTAACATATACCTATAAATTGATTGAGCAACTTCCATTCTGTTTTGACTTCTAGCATTTCTAAGAAGTAGAAGTAGGTGTAATGAACTTGAAAGCAATATTTTGGATTGCATCAAACGTTTAGAGCTATTGAAATCTCTGCAGGATATACAGTAAGCTGTGGAATTCCTCTGCGAAGCTTCGCTAGACTCCATAAGGCTGGAGGGCAGAATTGGTGCAACAGCTGCGGTGACGAGATATACCTTGTGGTTAAGGCCTGGGTCGGCTTACTCTCAATTGAAGAACAAAATTACTCACACTTCCATTTCAAGGATAGTATTTGTTCAGCTAAAACCTTGACAAAGACATCAGGAGGCAAGTCATCATGGTTGCCGCAAGACAAAACAAGAAGAATTTGTTCAATGAATCTTAGAGGACGTCCTATGGAGTTTAAAGTGACAAGAACATAAGGCTGGGCAGAGGTTATAGAAAAGCCCAATCTTCTATATTGTGTTTTGGGTTTCATGTCCAAAGGGGTAAGGACATCAGATCAACACTCAAAAACATGGCACAATGATGCGATCAACCAGGAATGTGCAGTATGTGCAAGAATTTAACATTTTTACGATCAAAGGGGGCGAGGACCATGAAGGACAAGTGGGTGCTAGATATCGTGGCAGAAGGATACAATATAGAGTTTGTCAAGTGCCCAAGAAGTCTCTTCTGCATTTCACCAGTCCCAAAGGAAGTACAAGAGAAAGAAGCATTGATTTCAAGTTTTAACACAATATAGCAACACGTAATGGGCTAAAGTGCTGTAGAAAGAGAAATATTAAAGCTTTTAATATCGTTTCTTTCTGGTAAAAAAAAAAAGTCAGTGGAGGCTTCAGAATGATCCTAGACCTGAGAAGACTGAACAAAGTCATCAAACTGACAATATTCAAGATGGACTCTGTGAAAGCAATATTACCAGACCTTCAGCCCAAACTACAGGTGAAACTCAAAAAATTAGAATAATGTGCAAAAGTTCATTTATTTCAGTAATTCAACTTAAAAGGTGAAACTAATATATTATATAGACTCATTACATGCAAAGTGAGATATTTCAAGCCTTTATTTGTTTTAATTTTGTTGTTTATGGCTTACAGCTTATGAAAACCCCAATCTCACAAAATCTCTCAAAATTAGAATAATGTGAAAAGGTTCAATATTGTAGGCTCAGTGTCACACTCTAATCAGCAAATTAATTAGCACCTGCAAAGGGTTCCTGAGTCTTTAAATGGTCTCTCAGTCTGGATCAGTAGAATTCACAATCATGGGGAAGACTGCTGACCTGACAGTTGTGCAGAAAACCATTATTGACACCCTCCACAAGGAGGGAAAGCCTCAAAAGGAAATTGCCAAAGAAGTTGGATGTTCTCAAAGTGCTGTTTCAAAGCATGACCACAGCCTGGAGAGGATTGTCAGGAAAAGGCCATTCAAAAGTGTGGAGGAGCTGCACAAGGAGGGGACACACAGACGGATCCTGGACATGGGCTTCAAATTTTGTATTCCTCTTATCAAGCCGCTCCTGAACAACAAACAATGTCATAAGCATCTTACCTGGGCTAAAGAAAGAAATAACTGGTCTGTTGCTCAGTGGTCCAAAGTCCTCTTTTCTGATGAGAGCAAATTTTGCATATCATTTGGAAACCAAGGTCCCAGAGTCTGGAGGAAGAATGGAGAGGCACACAATCCAAGATGCTTGAAGTCCAGTGTGAAGTTTCCACAGTCTGTGTTGATTTGGGGAGCCATGTCATCTGCTGGTGTTGGTCCACTGTGCTTTATTAAGTCCAGAGTCAATGCAGTCACCTACCAGGACATTTTAGAGCACTTCATGCTTCCTTCAGCAGACAAACTTTATGGAGCTGGTGACTTAATATTCCAGCAGGACTTGGCACCTGCACACACTGCCAAAGAAACCAAAACCTGGTTCAATGACCGTGGGATAACTGTGCTGGATTGGCCAGTAAACTCGCCGGACCTGAACCCCATAGATAAACTATAGGGCATTGCCAAGAGAAAGATAAGAGACATGAGACCAAACAATGCTGAAGAGCTGAAGGCCACCATTGAAGCAACCTGGTCTTCAATAACACCTCAGCAGTGCCACAGGCTGATAGCATCCATGACACGCCGCATTGAGGCAGTAATTCGTGCAAAAGGGGCCCAAATCAAGTACCGAGTACATATGCATGATTATACTTTTCAGACGGCTGACATTTCTGTATTTAAAAACCTTTTTTTATTGATTTCATGTAATATTCTAATTTTCTGAGATTTTGATTTTGGGGTTTTCATAAGCTGTAAGCCATAATCTTCAAAATTAAAACAAATAAAGGCTTGAAATATCTCACTTTGCATGTAATGAGTCTATATAATATATTAGTTTCACCTTTTAAGTTGATATAAATGAACTTTTGCACAATATTCAAATTTTTCGAGTTTCACCTGTATATGACGTCAGTGATATGCCTATCTGTACATTCCCATACACATCAAGCACAGAAAATTTCTAAGATTCATGATATTCGGGACCCACTATCAAAGCTTACCTTTGGCCTGGCAACATCTCCAAGGATGTTTACAAAGGTGTCGCAAAATTCCTCTACAATATTTGCTCACGGGGTGGAGACGTGGACGGGGATCCCAGTTAGCTTCCCAGGCGAAGTGGATATTTGGTGAATTGAATAAGCTTTTAGAAACTCAAGGGTTTGACCCGGACACACCCCTTTGGTTTAATCCCTCCTTTTTAGAACTACGAAAGCTCTCCGGTCGTCAGGCTTGGATTGGGGCGGGAGTGACCTGCTTGGGTCAATTATACCTGCAGGGTGTGCTTAAAAGCTTCCCACAGTTACAGGCAGATTTCCAACTGGGTGCCACTTACTTTTATAGGTATTTGCAGCTGCGGCATGCTCTCACTGCGCAATTTGCTGGCCTGGCCCCCTTTGTTTGCCCCTCCCCCACAATCAATTTATTAAAGATGGCAGCTACTAAAAGGCCTATCTCATTTCTTTATACCGCTATTGGAGAACGTCTACAGAAGGATAATCTTGCTGCCTTAAGGGAAAAATGGGAGGCTAACATGGGTCCTCTCCAGGAGGAGGAGTGGTCACAGGCTATGGCTTGTGCCAGAGCAGCAACCTCCGCTGCAAGATACCAACAAGTACAACTGTTTGTCTTGCATAGATATTACCTCTCTCCTGTGAGGTTGGCTAGAATGGGTTTACGGAGGGACTAGAAATGCCCGAAATGTGATATTGTGGATGCTGACTTCTGGCATTTAATATGGGCATGTGCAGGTGTTCAGGAATTCTACAACGCAGTGTGGAATGCTGTGCACTCTACGCTCCCCACTCTGCCTTCCCTTGACTCTAAGGTATTTCTTTTTCGAACTAACTTAATGGAGGATTTCTCTACAGCAGTGTACAGATATGTTAGCATACTGGTTTCTCTTGCTCTGACACTGATAGCGCGCAGGTGGATGGCGCAGGAGTGCCCCTCCTTTCACAACTGGGTGGGTCTAGTTAATGCCATGCTAAATCATGAAAAATTTGTGCACACGAAGCGCAAAACCCTTGATCGTTTCTACAAGATTTGGACGCCCTGGCTGACTTCTCCCCTTGCCCTTATCCAGGTGGAAGAGAGTGATTAGAGAGTATGAGGGTGCAAGTGGATTGTGGCAACTTGCTACTTTAGGGTCCTACTCTCCTGATTATGGTCCTCCACTCCTGTTTGTTGGCTCACATAGCTAAAATTTTGTATAACTCTCGGGTTAAATTGTAGTACATAGACAATATATGTTTTAGGTATCACCCCTATATTCATCAGGACGCTGTCAGATATTGCATAAATGTGTACGTTCAACTTTGACCCCGTGGGCTCCATGAATAGATAGGAAATGTTAGTAAACATTGCACCACCTTTTATCTTTTATAATTTTTTGAAATGCAGTTCTAAGTTCCCCCACTGGTAACAAGCTATGGACGTAGGATGTTTTATGTTTGGCTCCCCGGCACAGGGTGATGGGATTGGGTGGGATTGTTTGGGTGGTGGCTGGGTTGGGAGAACATGTTATGTTATGTTTTTCTTTTGTTGTGTTTGTTTCTTTTGTTTGTTGTTTTGTATGGTAATGTATAACATGTATGTTTGGAAAATCTATAAATAAACACAATTTAAAAAAAAAACAAAGGTGTCGCAAAATAGCGGCTGGAAGGAATCTCCGTGGTCATACCTAGGCAATATTCTGATTGCAGCCGAAACAAAGGAGCAAGCACAAGTACATACAGAAAGAGTTATACTGGTGCTTAAAAGTCATGGATGGTTTATAAACCACAAAAAAAAGTAATCCGATACCTTCAACAAGAGTAAAGTACACAGAAAATGTCAGTAAGTTTGACATCAGTCAGACGTAAGAAAGACAGGAACTTCTTCAAGCTTAAACAGAGTGCTGAATATCTATAGAGAACTTTATGTAAATTTTAGGACTCACGTCTGCAGGTCTGGAAACAAGCGCCTGGGGGAGATTTTACATGAGAGCAGCTCAAAGAGGTCTCCTTTAGCAGTGAAACAAAGATCCATACAATTTGAGTTATCATTACACTGTCCAAAGAAACAAAAGAAAATCTGCGGTAGAGGACAAATGAAAGAGCCCTGGAGGAAGGGAAACCTTTTTCCACTCAAACAGTTTTAGTAATAACTACCGATGCAAGCAATACAGGATGGGGTGTAGTCTGCAACAGATGGGTAACACAAAAAAAATTATAGCGGTTTACTATGCACTTCAGCACTTTCAAGAAGTGATATCTAGCAAGGCCATAAAAATACAGTCAGAAAACAGGGCCACAGTGGCCTACATCAACAGGCAAGGGGGCACCAAGAGCACAAATTTGATGGGGGCATAATGGAATGGGCAAAACAACATTTACTGGACCTCACGGCCATCTACATCGCGGGCAAAGAAAACGTGGAGACAGATATTCTGAGCAGGCAGTTTCCATCAGAACAGCAGAAGTTACAAAGTTTTCAATCAAATTGTACGCAGATGGTAGAAACCACAAATAGATCTAATGGCGTCTCAAGCCAACAAGAAAGAAAAAATTGCATAACCCTCAGGCGTGGGCAACAGAGGCACTAATTTCCGTCTTGCCTACATATTTCCCTTGATGCCAATGATTCTGAGGAAATTGGAAAGGGAACCAGCAACAGTAATAGCCATTTTGCCCTTCTGGCCCAGGAGGCCATGGTTTCACAAACTGATGCAGTTATCAATAGATCAGCCATGGACATTGCCAGTAGAAGCAGATCTGTTAACACAAGCGGGAGTCGCTCATCCAAACCCAGCCTCACTGAAACAGATGGCTTGGTTGCTGAAGAAATGTAATTGAAACGCAAAGGGTTTTCTGACAGTAATTCAAACTCTCTTAGGGCCAAAAAACCTTTTAACTCCACTAAATACAGTGTGGAAGAAGTTCTGCATATGGGCAAAAGACCAGGGGTTTAAAGACCCAAACATTTCTGTCATACTTGAATTCTTGCAAGCAGGACTGGATAATAAACTGGTGACAAGTACTTTGAAGGTACAGGTATCTGCACTGTCAGCAATGCCGGATACAGATCTGGCAAAAGAAACATTAGGTTCTCCCAGGCTGCTAGTAAATTAAATCCTAGATACAGATCTAGAATAGCACCGTGAGATCCTAATATGGTGCTGGAAGTTCTCACGGTACCTCCTTCTGAACCGGTGGAAGAAATTCAGGTGAAGTTCCTTACATGATATTTCACATTCTTAGTTGCAATCACGTCGGCAAGACGAGTTTCAAGCATTATGGGCGGAAGTTCCCTTTATTAATTTACATAGTTACATAGTTGATAAGGTTGAAAAAAAGACACCAGTCCATCAAGTTCAACCTATTTTGGATCTTCTGCGATCCCTATCTTTATATTTGAAGTTATGCCATATGAAGCACCCTCCAAACTATTGCAATCAGAAAATAAGTAAATAAATAAAAATCCCTGCTGACCCAAGATGGCTGTCCTATTTCTACCTGGCTCCACTATTGTCCTTCTTTTAAATTATTAATGTCCTGGTAACCCTGTATTCCCTTTTCTGCTAAAAATGTATCTAATCCTTTTTTAAACATATCAAGTGAAACTGCCATCACAACCTTTGCTACAAGTGAATTCCACATCCTTACTGCCCTTACTGTGAAGAACCCTTTCCTTTGCTAGTTGTGAAACTTCTTTTCCTCTAACCTTAGTGGGTGCCCCGGTGTCCTGTGTACAGTCCTTGGGGTAAAAAGTTCTTTGAAAGTTCTCTGTATTGACCCAAGATGTATTTGTATATAGTATCTCCGCTTAGTAAACATGTCTAAGCTGGCTAGCCTTTCCTCACAGTTCAATGACTCCATACCCTTTATCAATTTTGTTGCCCTTCTCTGAAGCCTTTCTAGTTCCAAAATGTCTTTTTTATGGATTGGTGTCCAGAACTGAACTGCGTATTCGAGATGAGGCCTTACCAATGATTTATATAGTGGCAAACTTACACTGTCTTCCCTTGCATCTATGCCCCTTTTTATGCATGCTAATACTTTATTGGCCCTTGCAGCTGCTGCTTGACATTAAGCACTATTGCTAAGTCTATTGTCCACAAGCACTGCCAAATCCTTCTCCATTAAAGATTCTCCTAAATTTACCCCATTTAATTTATAGATTGCATGCTTGTTTTTGATCCCTAAATGCATAATCTTACTTTTTTTTTATTTTTTTATTGTTTTTATTTATAAAATTTTCAGCACATACATGTTATCACATTAAACAGAACATTCAAACCTGCAACCCACCCACCTCCCTCAGACAAACCCACCCAACCATAACCCCACCTATACATACAAAATTGGGGAGTCAGTACAAAACAATATTACAATAACCATTGTATACATATTACCATAACATAAACATGTGAAATGGGAAGCATAAGTCCACGGGTATACAGTTCACCGGAAGCAGTAGGCACAAACAGCATGCATAGTCGCCATCCTAACACCTCTATATCAGCACTCTCAAAAACAGGTCAGTTCAGCTAAGGTTCTCATATACATCCAATAAGGACTTGTCATGACAGTCCTTAGCAACATCTCGGATATTCGTACATTGAGAAAAACAGGAGAAGACAGAACACACCAAGGCTAGGATAAAGCAGAGCATGTGCTATATCGACGCTGAGAATAAACTCTCACAGTCCTGCATTCTCCTCCTCCATATGAACAAAGTTTAGGGGGGATTCCAAGCCCAGATCTTATAAAAGCGGTCCAGAGTTTTGCTTTTGGTATGGACAAACTTTTCTTGACTTAAAGTAACATTAACTAAACCAACCCAATTGTAGAAGGAGGGGCAGTCATAAGCCATCCATCTGCGTGCTATTAAGGACAGTGCAAGGGAGACCAGTATGCTAACATATCTATAGACAGCTGAAGAGTAATCTTCTATCAAATTAATTCTGAAGAGGAATATCTTAGGGTCAAGGGAGGGTAGAGCAGGAAGCGTAGGACAGATAGCCTTCCAAACTTCATCGTAAAATTTCTGAACATTCACACACTCCCATATCAAATGCCAAAAATCTGCATTACTCCCATCACACTTTGGGCAGTTTGCATCACTCCATACACCCATCCTAACCAGTCTCGCCGGGGTAAGATAAGATCTGTGCAGAATAAACAGCTGAATCTGCTGGTATCTGGAAGCAGACGTCGCTGCTCCTGCACACGCCAAGGCCTGAAGTCATTCCTCCTCCTGAAAAGGACCAGTATGGACCTCCCACTTCTCCCTTAGTCCTGTGAGATTATTCTTTTGTAAACTTTCTCTAACAGACCAGTACAGAAATGAGATTGGTCTTTTGTTGGCTGCCAGAGATAATAAACTAATTGTGGGGGAAGGACGCAAAGGAGGGGGCACACCAGCAAAGCATGCCTTAACTGCAAATATCTATAAAAATAGATGAAACTCTTCTTGCAACTCCGCAAAGCCCTTGAGCACATCTTGCGAATAAAGCTGTCCCTAGGAAATAATCCCCACCCTACACCACAACTGACGGCCTGGGAGCTTATTCAATTCTACAAAGGAAGGGTTAAACCAGAGAGGTGTACCTGTGTCAATCGTTTGATTATCTAACGATTTGTTCATTTCCCCAAATACCCACAGCGCCTGAGAAACCAGTGGGGATCCCTGCCCACGTTGCCAACCTGTTAACAGAAGCTTACTAGAAGAGAGAGAGTGCCCCCACCCGAGGAGCGCACCAAATCTCCCAACAATCCATCTCCCCCATCTTTAATCCAGGGTATTAAGTGCGACAATTGTGAAGCCATATAATAACCCCATAGGTTAGGGAAAGCGAGGCCCCCCAACTGTTTACCCCTACGAAGGACTGAAAAGCACACCTTGTGACGTTTACCCGCCCAGACAAAGGATAATAAGTGTGTATTTAGGTATCTAAAATAGGATCTGGGAATTAATACTGGGGTGTGTTGGAGAGCATGCAAATACTTAGGTATCACTACCATTTTAATTAGATTGACTCGTCCAGTGGGGCTAAGAGGCAACTTACTCCAAATACGTGATTTAGCCTTAAACCATTGGGTAATGGGGTCTAGGTTTTACTTAACAAAGTCAGCTGCTTCAGGGGTGACCCATACACCCAGGTACTTGAACCTCTGTGTGACCTGCAGGGGGCACGAGACAGGGATAGTATCTAAGGAGGGCTCCCGCATCATATAGAGATTGGATTTCTCCCAATTAATCCTCAAACCAGAGGATCTAGGAAACAATTCCACCGTTTCCAAGACAAAAGGTAATGATTCCCCAGCCCTCGCCAGAAACAACAACATGTCGTCCGCATATAAAGCAACTTTATCAACCCCCTCCGCCGGCTGAGAGGCCAAGTATATTTTGGGACGAGCGGATGAGACATGCCAGTGGCTCAATGGCGAGGGCAAAGAGTGTGGGGGAAAGTGGACATCCCTGCCTCATGCCCCTACCTAACTGGAATGGCCTGGTAGTACAACCGTTGATACAGACCCTGGCAGCAGGTGAGGAGTACAGCAGCTGTACCCACTTGATAAAGCGAGGGCCGAATCCAAATCTACTCAGTACTTCCCAGAGTTAGCCCCACTCCACTGAGTCAAAAGCCTTGGCGGCATCAAGAGACGCCACCGCAGCCCCATCCCCACCGTTGCGAGACATCTGCAACTGAGAAAAAAGCCGCCGGAGGTTAGTTGTCGTAATTACCCTGTTCAGTCTGCAGGAGAGTAACTTGGCTAAGATCTTGACATCCCCAGATAATAGGGAAATCGGTCTTTATGAATCAGGCAGGAGGGGATCCTTACCTGACTTTAATATCACCACAATCAGGGCCTCTGACATAGATGTCGGTAAGGAGCCAGCTTCGTACAAAGCTTCATACGTCTCCAGTAATTTGGGGGAAAAGAATTCCTTGAATTTTTTTTATATAATTCTGCAGGGAGGCCGTCAATACCAGGGGCTTTATTGTTAGGGAGGGAACTTATTACCTCCCCCACCTCTTCGGAAGTGAATGGGGCCTCCAGCATCTCCACTGCTTCACTGTATAGTTTAGGAACGGGAATCAAGTCCAAATATGAAAGCAGCTTTTGAACAGAGTAATTGGCCTTAGTGGCGTAAAGCTTCTGAAAGTAATTAATAAATACCGTGGCTATATCAAGGGCTCTGTGATGTTTGACCTGGTTAAAATCTAGTATCTCCGGGATGTATTTATTTTCCTGATCCCCTCTAGATAGGTACGCTAAATAAGCCCCTCCCATGTCCGTCTGAGAATGTGATATGTGCCCATTGAACAAAAGTCTACGTTTTGACTTCACAAACAAATAGTCCGTCCAAGTCTTTTGTGCTCTCAACCAGCTTACTCTATCAACCGCACTATGTGATCATATATATTCCGCCTCTCTCACCTCACACTCCCTTTCCATTGACACCTCCTCCCTCCTATAGAATTTTTTCTTCCTGGCTACACTAGTAATGAGGGAACCTCTGACCACCGTTTTAAAAGAATCATGAAGCAGAGTGGGGTTAGCAATCTCCTGATTATTCACAAAGAATTCTTCCCATTCTGCCACCAAATCCGCCCCGGTGCCTAGTAAATAATTTTAGATTATTATAATCCCTTAAGGATATAGGGATAGATCCAGAACTACGTCCGTCTTCCATAGACGGACGTGATTCAATAAACAATAGCTACTGCACATGCGTAGTAGCTATTGTACGTAATCTGCGTATCGTTTCGATACGTAGATTGCGTATATGAGGTCTTCCATAGTCATTACCACTGGAGAATAGTCAGAGATTCCCCTTGGCAGATAGCGTATCAGTTCTATCTGAGAGGCCAGGGAGGCCAAGGTAAAAATGTAATCAATGCGAGAGAGAGCGTGATAAGTAGTAGATTGGCATGAAAATAACCGTTGATTTGGGTTTCTCAACCTCCAAGTATCGGATAGGCCAAGAGTTTCCAGAAACCTTGCAAAGGGAGTTTCACTCCAACGGTCCAATTCTTTATCCAAGACATTGTTAAAATCATCATCAGAACATCCATGCTGAATGGGGGAGGGATATATACCGCCAAAATAAGTATAGGCGCCAGATCTATCTTCCCTCTCAGGAACACATATCTCCCATATGGGTCAGTTTTGACCATGTCAAGTTGAAAGTTTACATGCTTGCCTATGAGTAGACACACCCCTCTGGAGTTGCTAGCATGCGCAGTGATACGCCCACCCCACCCATCTCTGTTTAAGTGCTAATAGACAACCACCTATGAAATGGGTCCCAGCTAAACAAGTTATATCCGCTTTGTGTTTACGAACCTCGGCTAAAACAAGAGAGCGCTTAACCTTATTGTTCAAACCCCTCGTGTTCCAGGAGAGGAACTTCAACTTCAGAGAATGAGACATTTATAAAAAGACGGATAAAGATAAAGATAAAGCAGTAGAGCAACAACAGTGCAATGGATGACCCCATTCCATAATAAGGACACAAGGAACAGAGCTCTCCCATAGCATTTAAATATCATATTCCCTAACATACCTAATCTATATCCCCAACTAACCCCATCCCACCCCGTATTACCTCCCAAACATAAGTAATACCTTATCCCAAACAACACTGTACCCATCTTACCAACCAACAGCGGAAAGCAAGATTGGCACTCTGTTATCCAACGAGAAGCTAGTTTCTTTAGGCCCAACATAAGACGTTAGCCCCTATAGTGCAATGACCCGTAAGTCCCCCAGAGGGCACCTATACATAAGTAAATGTAAACAACGTCACAGTGCAATACAAGGATATGTTTGTTCAGGTTAAGGCACCAACAGCAAGCAAAGTCATATCAATATAGCTGAAGAGTTATAGAAGGTTCTGCAGGCCCCGAACATCAATACGGCGGGCTTTGGCGTCTTCTCCCTCGTCTATCAAGCCAGTCCTTCGCTTCTTGCAGGGAGCTGAAGTGAGAAGTGCCATCCGCATTGATCTTCAGACGCGAAGGGAATAGCATGGCGTAGGTAAGCTGAAGATCTCGTAACAGACGCTTCACCGGAAGGAACTGAGCCCATTACTTCTGCACCTCCATTGCGACATCAGGATATGCAGAAACCGACGCATTCTCAATCTTCAGTGGACCTTGCTGACTTAACAAGCGTAGAATGTTATCGCGGCCCTTAAAGTGCAGGAGCCTTGCAATCAAGGTGTGCGGGGGCGCCCCAGGCAGAGGGAGGCTGCGGAAGCACGCAATGAGCTCTCTCAATTGTGAACTGTGAGAAGGCCTCCCTACCGAATTCCTGGACCAAGAACTCCTCAAGGAAATTGACTGGATCTTGCCCTTCAACTTTCTCAGGAAAGACTACAAAGCGCACATTGTTATGCCTCAGGCGGCCCTTCAGATCTGAAATTTTCGCCTTCCAGCTGGTAACTTGGGATGACAACTGATCTAACTGGCCTCTCATTGGATTTGTGAGGTCTTTCAGGGCCGAGATGTCCAAGTGTACCACAAGGTGTTTTCCTACAAGCATGTCTTGAAATGTTTGACAAGCCAGCAGTACTGCTCTCATTTCTAAAATGTTTGAATGAACCTGGTGTCGTTCCTGAAGCCACGTCCCTTGAGCCCAATGACCCTCGCATGTGGCTCCCCAGCCTGTGTTGCTGGCATCTGTAGTGAGTATTAGAGGGTGTCTCACTCTTAATGGTTTTCCTAGAGTTAAGTTGTTTTTCGCGGACCACCAGTACAGATCCCTTCTGGCTTCTGAATCAAGAATAATAAACTGTTGTTGATGGAAAGGGTTTTTGTCCCACTGGTTTAAGAAACATCGTTGGAAGCTTCTTGCATGGAACCTGGCTTAGACTAGTGTGTCTAGTGCGGCTGCCATAAGACCTAACACCTTCATACACTTTCACGCTGTTGTCCAGGGCTGGCGTCGTAGGCTGAGAACTTTCTGCTGAATCTTCTGTGCCCTTAAAGTAGGAAGAAACACCTTGTCTAGACGGGAATCTATAGTCACCCCTAAATAAGTGATAGACTGTTCTGGGTACAAGTGACTTTTCCCAGAATTGATTAGCCACCCGTGGAGTTCTAAAAAAGCTATCACCCTTAAAGTGTGAAAGTGGCATAAATCTCGTGAGGGTGCTGCTATAAGGAGGTCGTCTAAATACGGCCAAAGAAATATACCTTGTTGCCTGAGAACCGCTATTAGTGGATCTAGTACCTTCGTAAATGTGCGAGGTGAAGTGGACAGACCGAAAGACAAAGCCCTGTGCACCCCAAAGACAGAAAAACGAAGAAACTTTTGATGCCCTGAAAAGATAGGGATATGCAAATAAGCATCCCTTAAATCGACAGAAGTCATAAAAACTCCTGGGGGTAAAGATGCTAGGATGGATCTTAAGGTTTCCATCTTGAATTTCTGGACATTTATGTGCTGATTTAGGGGCCTCAAATCCAGAATGGTGCGAAACCCCCCAGATGATTTCTGAACTTAAAAAATTCTTGAGTAGCACCCCATAAACTTCTGATTGACAGGAACTCTCCTGATAACCTTTTGTTCCAATAATTCTGTTAAGCTGCTTCTGAGCGCTAGCCTTTCCTTCCTGCTCCTTGGGGCTGGGGATTGGAGAAACCATTGTATGTAGTGTGAATGTAAAAATTCTAACTTGTACCCTTCTTGAATAATAGAGAGTACCCACCTGTCTGATATTGATGTGGTCCAAAGCTGGCCTCAGACCTTCAATGGTCTCTTCCCTTTGCTGGCCTCAGACCTTCAATAAATAGAGTACTAGGGCTATAACTAAATAATCAGGGAAAGTAAATGTGTATATATA
>WWET01003135.1:127342-142238 GCA_011038615.1 Limnodynastes dumerilii | reverse complement strand
CCCTAACAAACACACACACACACACACACACACACACACACACACTCACGCACACACATACACACACTAGGGGTAATTTTTGCCTCGTGCAGTATGACAGTGTTGGCGGGTCAGGAGAAGAGCTTGGGCAGGACGCGGCGGAGCTTATTTGCTGCGTTTTCGGGCTCCAAAATGTTTGCAGCTATGATAATATACCTCACATGTATTACACGCATTGGAAACCCCCCTTTTAAAATCCTGCGTTAGCCACTGCCTACAGTGACAACACACTCTGTTACACACTTCCCCCTCTAGGAATTGAATTTCCTTACTCTGACCCATATTCAGAGTACCGGACCTATAACATATACGTCCAGTGTTTATCGATTTTTTACTACTGCACATGCGTAGTAATTTTTTTAACGGAATCTACGTATCTTTTTCTTACGTGGATTGCGTAAATGCGGTCTGAAAGACGTAAGAAAAAGATATGTAGATTACGTTAAAAAATTACTATGCATGCGCAGTTGTAAATATACTGTGTATATATATATATATATATATATATATACACAGTACAGGAAATCTGCTTCGTAATATGTAATCTTCTATCTGCTCCTATTATTTTACTTAATGAGTAGGATTTAAGTGAAGAAAGTCCATCAAGCTTATGACCAGATACAAGAATCGTGTTCTTTCCAGGTTCAACCCAATTATATTTCATATTTTATATTGGTATTTTACATTGCCCTTAAAAGTGTAACTATACATTTTATATTTGGTGTGAAGTGAACATTGCACTAGAACAAGCTTAAACATTTTTGCTCTATTGTTTAATGCTTTTAAAATTACATTTTTGCAAAAAATATGTTTCAGAAAAAAAGTCAATGTGTAAACTACACACCGCAATGACATAATGTACATAAACTGGTGGGAATGTACGCTGCATCCAAGCATTAATTTCCAGTGGCCGTGTATGTGTATAGCTTTTATGAGGAGTATTACCAACCTGAAACTCTGCACATTGCGTTTCTATATTTCAATCTAGTCTATTCTACATTTTTTGACCTTCCACGTTGCATTTCTATTTGTCAATCTAGTCTAGTAAACAGTTTTCTAGTCTATTCAAATGTTAACCTTGTAGGTTTATCCAGTATTTCAGTCTTGTCAATTGTACATACAGGACCTGATCCAGAGTTGTGCTTGCACCTATTTTTTATGTGAAAGCACAGCAGGAAACAGCTCTGCACAAGTGCAGAGCCAGAGCGAGCACAGAAAGACAAATGTACAGATACCCATCCACCTGTGTTCGCTTCCGTGTGCTCAGCACCAGTGGAACGGGCAGTTCCACTACATTCAAATGAGAAAGGGGTGGTTTAGTGCCGCCATGGGTGCAGTAGAAGGTCGGATGCACTGTGTTTCCACCTAACATTTTACACCAGCTCAGGGGGTGGTGTAAGTGTAAAATGTACAAGCTTTTTATTCAGTAAATGGTCCGTTTATTTAAGTTTAACCCTATATGATATGATAGAAATATTTAAAGGGTAAATGTAAGCATCAATTATTTTAAAAACTTTTCTGGACATACGGTAGACGATAATAATTTTTATTTTCTTTAAACCTGAACTTTCCGCTCAGGCATTATATAAAAGTGTGCTCATTTTTTTGGGTAATTTAGTGATTTTTTTTATTATTACTTGAAACATGTGTAGGCTGCAGCAGTACACATACACATCCACTTGTTTCAAACACATGCACCTTTCCAGTACGTCCTAGAAGTCGCAACCCTTGATAGGATGCAATCAGTGGCCCCGATCCAGAGGTGTTGCAATGTTACAGATTGCGAAATAGAGACAGCTGAAAGTCTTTTTGGCTGTCCCTATTTCAAATGTGTAACACACCAGAATTTTTTTAATTAAATGAGTAAGTATGCGATTCCTATAAGTATGCGATTCATATACTCACCCATTCATTTTCGGAAAACAGCGCCGCCGCCAGACCACACCACCAGAGAGGTGAGTAACCCTCTCCCTGGACTTAGGGTTAGGCTGTGGGAGGGGGGACTTAGGGTTAGGCTGCAGAAGGGGGGACTTAAGGTTAGGCTGCATGGGGGGGGGGTGACTTAGGGTTAGGATAAGGATGTAGGGAAGCCGGTGCTACGTGGATCGATTTCTATGCCTCTTCAAGGTATGAGCAATCAATTTCCCAGCCCTTTTGTAACTGGCTGGGAGCGAACGGCCCTTTCGAAATAGGGCCGTTTGCTACGGGGACATACACCCATCCAGAGGTGAGCATATGCCAGCTCATGTAGACCTGAGCAATACCATGTTAAACTGCAAATTTAAATTCTGAAAGCAGAATTAGCTCACCTCTAATTTATAGATGAAGCATAAAGCTAAGCAGTATGTGAGTTAAAAAAATTAAAACTAACATTAGCTCCCCTTACTTTGCAAAATGGTTTAGCCAAGCTGTACACTTGCACCTGTTTTGCCCTTACTCCCAAACTCTGGATTAGCTTCTATTATATTAGAACTACATAAAGACACTCTTGCTTAAAGAGTAAAATCACAATACCTATATTGGCCCACATCCTAATTGCATGTCTTCCCTGTAGCAGTATAACGCTTATTAATTTGTGTTGGTATAATAACAAACATTTCATTTCAAAATGTACAGAGATATCATTTTACTGAAATACAATTGTATGTAAATTAATGTTTTGAATGCAGAAACGTAGCCTACAAAAAGGCATTTCAGTATTATAATTATTATTAATGCTTATTTATATAGCACCACAAATTGTCTGCAGTGCTTTACAGGGAACATTAGACATTCACATCTGTCCCTGACCCTATTAAAGCTAAATACTAAGGTCCCTAACACACACACACTAGGATTAATTTAGTTAGCAGCCAATTAACCTACCAGTATGTTGGCTGCTAACATACTGGTTAGCATGTGCAGGGTTGCCGGAATATCCAGGTGACTCCCGAAATTTGGGCAGTTCTCACAGTATTAAAGAAGAGCCGGCAATTCTCTCACAAGTCCCAACCCCCTGTCAAAGTCTACTGTAATGCCTAGAGTTACAAGGGATGGGCGGGGTGTTAACCCCCTGGAACACTAGCGATTACAGTAGTGATTGGCAGGGGGGGCTTAATGATGCAATTTGCATAAATTGCATCATTAATCCCTGCCCCTTGCAGGAATCTATGGCTTCCCTCTGGGAAAAAGTCAGTAACTCTGGGCATGTGGTAGGAAACCCATGCAGACACATGGAGAACATACAAACTTCACTCAGATAAGGCCTTGTCCAGGGATCGAATTCATGATCTCAGTGCTCTGAGGCACAAGTGCTACTCCCTGAGCCATCACACTGCCCTATCTATCTATATCCACAACCCTGGTTCTTTTTCATTTTGATTGGTGGGTAAATTGATGATTCATTTCTGGTTTCTATTTGTAGCAACCATATACATTGAGTCAAGACAAGAAAATGCTGACTGAGGGTTGGCTCCATAAAATTTTGCACAGCTAGTAGATCTGGGGCTGGCCCTGTAGATTAGCTTTATGTTGTGATAAGTCATGGAACTTATCAATTTAAATTTCCTGTTTATCTAAATCTGCACATTTTTGCAGCAATCAGGAATAAAATAACAAAAATATTATCAGAAAGATCACAGCAGGGAAGGTTATTTCAGGAGATAAAATGCAGTGGCATGTCAATCTGTATTGTTGAGAGTTAAGGGTAATAATACATGTGCAGGGCTGCAAATAAGTGGGTGTGGGGCGGGGGGAGAGGTACTGCACTGCTCTAAATAATGAAAAATAGAGAGGGCTCCAAGGAGTTTGGGTATGAAGGTCCCAAATTCCTCTTGGCAGCACTGTGAATATGACAAAGATATTCCAAATCCAAATATCCAATTTAACTTGGAGTATGTCTATCTATCCATTACCTGCATATAGGTGAAGGTCATTTGGAGTGAAGATAGACAGCTGGAGGTTGGACCAGCAGAACAGCAACTCAAGATTGCATTGTCTAGTAGTGAGTACAAAAAATAAGTGAGAGCCCAAAAGGCACAGCAAATAATGTATATTAATATATGGCTATTAAAATGGTGGGGCATGCTCATATTCAGGAAAGTGCCTAACATAATTATAATGCTCGAATGCCATTTAACTCACTCCTTATATTTTTTAACTGACCGGAGTACTACTCATAATGAAAAATTCACATATATATACATGGCACTTTTTCTTTTTCTTAATCTGAGGTAAATGAAAATGAGCTATTCTAAATCATTACCACAGGAAGGGACAGTACAAACAAAGTAAATTTGCCGACAATAACTGATGGGACCATATTTACCATAGATTTGTCTATATCATTCCCTTTGTCCACACTCTGTTTAGCAATAGCAACACCAATCCATCAGCTACTTTATATAAAAATAACAGTTTGTATAAGCAGCAAAGAAACTTCACGAGCATAAAAAGCAAGGAGTATATTGTTTATATAAGGAAAGAATCATTGCAGTTACAAAGCTGATGACGTACAATGCAAGTCATAGACCCAACAACATGCAACATAAACACCAAGGGGGGCTCTGACTCACTAGCTACATATTGCCAATGGCTATCATGTATTGTTTAAGATGGATGGAGCTCTGTAAAAGTGGTGCTTAGTAGTTTATTGCCTACACTTATTGCCCATAAAGCAAAGGATTATTTTTATTCCATCTGTATTACACTAAGTATGCATATGAAATACTTACAAGTCAAAAGCATTGATATTTTATAAGATCTTGTGGATACAGCCTTGTCATGGTGATTCACATCTCTGAGTGGAGACAGAGGCAGATATAAGCAAGCTGAAGGGAAGCTTCTGTCAGATGGCTTTGTGTTTTAGCTCATCAATTCAGCACTTTTCTCTTCATACACATCAAGCAACAGAGGTCTAGAAAAGCTATGATTTTTTATACTAAAATATATAGTTTATTTTAAATGTGACAATATTTTAATACATTTAGCATCATTAGCATATTTCAAGTTGGTTACAACCAGGAAATACTGCAGAAAAAATATTGATAATGTCTAGGATAATATAATTTTAGCAAGGAGTTTTTTTCCTTGTTCTAAATACCAATATAATAATATAGATCTTCTACATCCGTGGTTCTTAAACTATTTATCTCCGGGACCCCCTGTGACAATAAAAAAAAGTCAACCCACAATACAGAGAGTATAAGAGTAACTGTTACAACACACAATGTAGAGAGACTGACAGACTGCAATGCAAGGCAGTGTGTTCCCTACCCTTTCTGACTAGAAGAATTGTGCCACCCTGTCCCCAGACCTCTCACCCTGGCAGATAACGCCACAACTGCCTACTTCCATAAAATTATACCCCAGATAAAACACTTCACTTCCATATTAAAAATCAGACCCTAGATCTGATACCCCACCACCCACCTTCTTATTAAACATCAGATCAAACACTTCAGATATTGAACCGGATCCATACTTAAATTCAGATTCTGTACATTCTGAACATATGGGGCAGTATGCAGAGCTCCGGCCGCATTGCAAATGTGGCCGGAGTTTTCCAATATGTTCAACTGCGCATGCGCAGTAATTCTGTAACGTAATCTATGTTACTTGTTGGAAAGTAGATTGCGTATACGCGGTCTTAAAGAACAGAGTTACTGCGCATGCGCAGTTGAACATATATCGGAAAACTCAACAACATTTGCAATGCGGCCGGAGCTCTGCATACGGCCCATGGACACTGTATGGATGGAATACTGGATCGCGCGTAAGGGTTTAGCCAAGCCCCTACTGTACAATTTAAATATCAAAGCCCACTCCAATTACATAGAACGCAACAGCCTAATCCTGAGTTCCGCATGTAGTTCCTCTAGTTTCCTGTGGATCATTTCAAGAACCATTCAAATGAACCTTTGCTGTAATGATATGCTCGCCCACAAGGTGGCACTGTGCAAATTATGAATGGGAATCGTTTCAGTTGGGACATCGTTGATTAAAATAAGGACATTCTCGAAACCAAATCAACGGAAGCGATCCAGTATTTGCCGATTCTGCAGCATTGTTTGACAGTACACACTGAAAAGATTTTGGAGCTATCTTACAGTTATCATGTAATTGGAACGATAATCATCATACAACCCTCCTGTGTGTAACCTGCTTAATAGTGCTTAATGCAAGAAAGATTCTGATTTCTATTCTTGCATTAGTTGCCAAAGATTAGTCAGTTGCCAGATAGTAAGATTTACAAACGCAGTACAAAATCCATGATGAGCTCAGTTACACTGTGATAAAACTATTGCCAATCAAGAAGCCAAATGGTGAGGTTATGGGAAATATATATATATACAGCAGCGGCTATTGCATTTATAATATAGATAAGAATTAGCCGAAGCCGCGCTTCACACAGCGCGTTTTCAGCTAATCCCTATCTGTACTACTCCTGCAATAGCCGCTGCTGTATATTTATGTATTATGCTGCTCTGACAGCTGTAAAGTATACATGCAAAGCTGTCAGAGCAGCTTTGTACATAGATATAAAGCAGCAGCAGCAGCTCTGAACAATAGGGAGCCATTCAGCTTGCTGATTGGCTCTCTTAAAATATCGGGAGCTTAGTCCCAATTTAAATCAAACATGTCAAAAGATCAAATAATCACACCAGAGCGTTTCTGGTGCCTTTATTGACATTTCAAAAATTGATCTGTACCATACACTAGAGCGATTATTTGTCCAATCACACGATATTTGGGAGATCGGGACGATAATCGTCTAGTGTATGGCCAGCTTAAGTCCCTAGAAGAAATCCCACAAAAGGGGTAAAATGCATAGGACCTTAAACACCGGTTGAAAAGCTGAAAAAACGGATTTTCTTGAATAGGACTCACAAAAGCGGCTTTTGGGAAAGCCATATGACACTTATTGTTATTAATGCTTGTTTATATAGCACCACAAATTTTCTGCAGCACTTTTACAGAGAATATTAGACATTGACATCAATCTCTGTCCCATTGGGATCACCTCTCTCTAATTTACCTAACACATAAATATACATAGGGACACTAGGGTTAATTTAGTCAGCAGTCAATTAACCTAACAGCATGTATTTTTTTGAAATGTGGAAGGAAACTGGAATACCCAGAGGACACCTACCCAGACACAGGGAGAACATACAAGCTCCACAAAGATAAGGCCTAGTCTGGGAATCTAACTCATGAGTTTAGAGCTGTGACAGTACAGGCAAAGTCATAAAGAACGTCTCCTAGATTTTTCTTACTTAGAGAGTTGAAAACCCCCAAGATGCATGGGTTAGGTAGGGGAGCTAGGGAGGTTCAAATGTGACAGAAGAGACTGCTGGTGAGTTACCAGGATAAAATTCCTTCTCCATTTTCCATTCATTGATTCATCTGTCGATTTTAATGGTCAATCACAAGTTCCTGCAGGGTTTGCAGGACTGAGTATTGGACAAGGGAGTACTTAAACTGTTTGATAGCCTCAGACAGAATTGGCTGTACAGTGCTGGGTCATTGCACTCGCTGTCTGTTGACCAAAGTCACTATATTAATATAGTAACATAGTTGATGAGGTTGATAAAAAAAAATCCAGTCCTGTTATGGCACTGGAGTCCCAGTTCCTAACTGGGGCACAGTCTTCGCTAGAGACCATAATGGTGGGGATAGTCTGGGCTGCAGGACACAAGCAGGTCGTGGTCCCCGGTAGACCATAGTACTGTGTCTGCGGTACTGTGTCTAGAGAGTGTATAGGTGGTATAGAATGAGATACTACAGGGAAAGTAGAATATACAGAGAGCAGGTAAGTCAGAACCACACAGGAGCAGATCAGATATGAGACTCCAGAGTGTATATGCATGAACAAAGAGAGCTTCCCTGGTAAACGTTAAATAAACATAAATTAGAGACCCAGAAAAAAAACTAAGAACAGGAGAGACTGAGACTGAATCCCCTGTAGAAAAAAACAGAAGTCTAAAGCACTTGAATCTAAAAAGTCTCAAGTCCCAGAGTTCCTGGAGTGGGGATTCCTAGTTTTCCCCACATGTAGATGCAAGTGATAAAAGGTCCAGGAGAGGATCTTCAATGGGTAGAAGATACCTAAATAAAAGAAAACTAAATATGGTGCAGCATCCAGGGGTAACACACTAACAGATAGCAAACAGCATGTGGAACGCCAAGAGTCAGCTGTCAGTGACAGTGGGAGGACACTAGTCGCCGACCGCTGCCCACACACAGGGGACAAACACACATAAGGAGAGACCAGAAATATGTAAGGTGGGGTACAAGGAAAGAGCCACACAACAGTCAGAACTAGCAATGCTAAACAGAGCACAACGTAGTAAACCAGACGCTATAATCAGCAAAGTAAGTCTCACACTGCAGGATATTTAAGAGGCACCTGTCCCAATCAGTTTCTGAGTCCACACACACCTCCCAGCTGATTAGGAAGCAAGGTAGCAAAACATTAACCCTTATAGACTGATGGCGTGTAACAAGTCCATCTAGTTCAAGCTATTATGGATCTCCTGTGATCCTTATCTTATAATTGAAATGGATCCAGATGATGCAACCTCCAATTTGTTGCAAACTAAAAAATTCCCTGCTGACCCAAGATGGCAGTTCTATTTCTCCCTGGCTCGACTACTGTCCTTCATTTTAATTAACGGTCTTGGTAACCCTGGATGCCCTTTTCTGCTAAAAATTTCTCTAACTCTTTCTGAAATTTATAAAGTTAATCTGCCATTACAACCTTCCCTGGCAGTGAATTCCATATCTTGGACCGGATCCAGACCCCCGCGTGCTTTCCGTGCGCGTGGGGGTCTGAGATTACATGAGACAGAGGGGAGTGCACACCCCCTGTCATTCCCCTCTGTCGTGCGGGCTTATGGCAGCTTATGCTGCCATAAGCCTGCCTTAAATGCGACGGGCGAATCAGCGGTCCGTACGACCGCTGATCCGCTACAGTGTGGGAGCCCCCCCCCACACTGTACACTTTACATGCTTCCCCCCGCCCGCTTTAGCGGAACAAAGTTTCTATAGTAATCCTAGTGTAACATCTGGAGGGCGCATGCACCTTGCGTGCGTAAATCACCTGACGATCTTAAATCTGGATCCGGTCCACAGTCCATAGTGCTCATTTAGGAATTAACATTTTTGTGCCTTCAATAGGTTCAGTCTAAGCTGCAGCCATAGACTTTTAAAGGACTATCTAAAATAATCATTTATCTCTATACTGAACCAAAGGCTTAATTAATAATATCTTTTAAAAAAAGCTGTTTACACTGCAGATTATAGCTTATCCTAAAAAATGTAGTTAATGTATGTGTGCTAAAAAGGCTAATCTGTCCATCAGGCCTCTGTAGACAGATGTTATGTACATTCAGAATTCTGCATATAGACATTCTCGTTAACAATGGGTACATTGCCACATACTTTGATGGTCTTTACACAGTGGTTCTCTACATATGCTTTTCTTTAACAGGAAATTTGTCTTGTGGATGGTTAAGAGAACTTCTTAAACACACACACAGAGGAAATTAGATGTGCCTGACTCACCATTCACACCTAGTCCAGCTTCAAAAAGAACCAAAGGCCGTATACAGACCGACGCTGGCTGGCATTAAGACGCCAGATGTTGCCCGGTGTAGCTACGGAAACGCCCGACTGTGGGTCTGTAGCAGCAGTGTAGTAACGCTGGGGGGGGGGTTCCCCTCCGTTACTACGCTGCAGTTAGTGCAGGTAGGCGGGGGGAGGGTAATGAGGCTGGGAGGGCGGCGTTAGCATAGCAACGCTGCCTTCCCAGCGTATTAACACTCGCTTGCGTCGGCTGAAGTTAAGGTAGCCTTCAGCCGGCGTAAGCAAGTGTTAATACGCTGGGGAAAGGGGGAGTGTCGGGGGAGTGCAGCGATGGTACGCTGAGCGTTAGAACCTTCAGTGTACCATCGTAGCTCTGGATCAGGCCCTAAGTTACATGTCCCAGACGGGTACATGCGCATAGGGATGATCCTGTGAGCTTGGTATCATTTGAGTAGAGAGAATTATGCTAATTAGGGCTTAACTTATTTACATTGGTCGGTTAGGTGAGAGGTAGTTAAGGTATATAGGAGTAGTTGAAGTGGTGACATAAGCAGTGAATTTATCAAGCGCTGCTACGGACGCCCGATCCACGATCGGGCGTTGCCGTAGCGACGCCGGGAAACATCTGCCCGGTGCATGCGCAGATCGGCTTTTCAAAAATATATAAAAATTACCTTTTATTAATAGTTCAAATACATATAAACTATTCACCTATTAAATGTACATCGTGAAAATTAAAGAAAATGGAAAAAAATATATGAGTCAAGTGTTATTAAAAATAAATGAATAAACCATCAATAAAATAATGTAAAATCTCAAATTTTAAATATTTACAACAACGATCAATATGTCAACAGCATAACCTATGACACAATACACATAAAGTAGAAATAGATCAACTGTAAGTTATGTCATGGAAACTCATTAGCAACAGCATAGTTACACAGTTTTTAACAGTCTCTGTTGTTGAACATTAACAATAAATAAAATTATATATAACAATTATATATTTAAGCCACATAGTACATATAACCAACCTCTGTTGTCTTTATCCTCAATGTATGCTATACTATATATTGTCAATGGAATATTTCTTTGTTCAATTTTTATATAATGTTGAATATCCTTTTTATTTCTAAGAACAATTTTGTTTTACTTTATTTGTATTTTTGATCATACCCACATATATATGTGTATATATCCATAAAAAAAAAATTATACTTAAACATACTGATAAATTAACATCTAAAGAAACAATACATGCAGAAATCAATAACATGTCACAAACTTGGAAACTCAGACAGCGATAATCACATAACATTTAAAAGTGAGATTATTACAAATGATGGAACCCCTTGTTTTCAGTTTGTAGAAGTGACACGTTTATTACTCAATCTACAGCACAATGATAATTGACAATGAAGCCCGGAATGGTTAATAATTTCTTTTAATATTTTAATAGAATTGATATGTAATGACATTTTAATCTCAGGGCTTTACAATTTCTAACTTTCTGGTTTAGTATTACATAATTTGTAATAAATATAACTGAATTACTGTGGTAATTACCAAGCTGAAATCATTAAATGACATTTCCAAACTCTGTCTGTGTGGTGTTTAAACAATCCCAAAATGTACAAGGTAATTAATTCATTGAATAAATTTACTGGAAATTACACCACAGCTCAATCTGTAAACCATAATTTATCTCACAGTTTTTATGCCTGAGCTTCACATCATAGGCATAAATACCTGAAAAGAAAATATTTTGTTTCATAAACAATTTACATCCATCTAAGATAACACAATATTCATATTATATCTGAATGAAAACTTCAACATATGAAGCATGTAATGACTACTCAGGATTACAAATTTTGTATGGAAAAGGTACCAAAAAGGAACAGGTTATCATCTATTTTCTCCATTATAGTAAAACACTTCAGTTTATTATATGCCTTAGTGCAGTGCCCCTAGTGCTTTTTATGCTTAACTGTAGTGACAGAACAAAAAGAGGTAATGGCTCAGGTAATCAGCTGGCAGTACTGAGTATTGTCAAGTACCACCCCAACCCCTTAAAAAGGGAATAAATAAAAATAAATAAATAAATAAAAGTAAATGATTCTTACTATACTGAGGCTTAGGTTACATTGTGAACATTTTCATTATAATATGTAGCAGAGGCAACTGAATTTATTTAGCAACCTTTTTTTATGTTGAAAGATTTTTATTGTTGTCAAACAAATAATGCATATTAATACAATTACAGCAAGATACAAACATGAATATTTTCTATTTTATACTCAAATAGCAATATTACAATATCAATTAAAATAACAGAGCTACTATTTGTATCAGACATGTACCTTCTCTTGTATATAAACAAAACAAATTAGAATATGAGGTAATAACAGAACATTCAGTTACAACATACTTTTGTCCTTATTACATTTGAAATATTATTTTCTTTAGGGTTTTGTGATATCTTACATTAAACTCTTTTTTTTTTATATATCATCCACTCCATTTTTACATATTTTGTTTTATTTAACTTTTAACTTTAACCAAAACTCCTTACCGCTATATTCCTATTTTAATCCTACTTTACATAGAAACATAGAAAGTGACGGCAGATAAGAGCCACATGGTCCATCTAGTCTGCCCATTTGTTTATTCAAAACTATACTGACCCTAGACCCTATTTACCCTCAATTTAGTTTACAATTTAGGATACCCTTATATTTATCCCAAGCATGTTTAAATTCTTCTACTGTATTGGCCTCAACCACCTCAGATGGGAGAATATTCCATTTATCTATCCCCCTTTCAGTGAAGTAATTTTTTCACACATTTCCTCTGAATCTACCACCCTCTGGTGGATGGTAGATTCAGAGGAAATGTATGGAAAAATTACTTTAATTACTTACTTTAATTCAATTTTAATTCTAATTCCCCAGGTCTGTCTAAATAATAAAAGTTTGTTATTATTGTGCATAAATTTCAGATGCGTCTGTCTATTTATTTATTTATTTCTTAAATTTTATTTATTTTTAAATCAAGTCTCCATAATCCTATTATTTATGAATGCAGAGATATTCCATCTACCCCATATTCTGTCATATTTGGTTCTGGCGTTTATCCTATCACACACAAATCTTTCATGCTGTAGGGCGACATCCACCAAGCGCACCCAGTCTATCACATCTGGTCCATTATTCCCCATCCAAGTTATGGCTATACATACTCTAGCAATTAAACATAAACTGTTTACATACAACAATATCTCTTTACCAACCATATTTTTTATTTGTAACCCAAAGAGACAATCCTTAGGTGAGTCAAGTGCGTAATGTATCCCAGTCCTACCTATATAATTAATTCAGCAACCTTGGTATAAATTAGCTGCATATGGGTTGCCGAGCTAGTCTCAGGGTGTCTGTGCAAGCATAAATTGACTATTAAGATAAAGGATACTCATAGTAAATATCAGTACCACCAAGTCAAATTATTATCTCTAGTTTTTGAAACTGTATTTTAGGCATTTTTCTAATAGCCAAATCTTGTCACTGGTGATAGCACTGGTATAGCACCAGCTATAGGGTGGAGTATGTGAACATATGTGTGCTATACCCCATCTTACCCTGCACAATAATGGAAGCACCAAAAATTATTAGATTCTACTTATATAATATTGGACCACAAATCAACCTTTGCATCCTGAACCTTTAATGATGGGTCGCTGAATTTTGTTTCTTCTATTTATTGGTCAATTATCTGAAAGTTGATCAACTGAGAAACAGATGCATTCCATATTAAACTGTGTACAATAATATTCCATCACCTTATAGTACTAATTGTCATAGGACTGTCCTAAATGTGAGGGCAGTGGTAGGGCTTATCAATTTTGATTATGGAGGTTGTGCAGATAAATTGATTGATCAATGGAGATGTGCTCAAGTGAATTAAGATAATTAGGCAATTATAATGTCTAACTTGTAGAGTTAAAAGATATGTTTTGTAACATCTATTCTATATTGTGATTTCTGATTTATGAGTTAATATGTCTGAAGTCTGAATTTCAGTTTATAACATACAACAAGACTCAACAAATAATGGGTACTAGTTCACCATGGCAACCAGAAACTTGGACCTGACACCAGAGAGGAAGATCTGTCTGCCAGGAATATATTTAAAAAGTGTTTTGGGGAAAAAGCTAAATTTTTCCTATCTGCTCTGTTGCAGTAGATGAAGAAGAACTAGCTTAAGTAACAGACTAATCAAGTTGTTATTTTCTCTTGTCTATTGATCCATAATTTCACAGATTTGTGAAAGCTGTATGTGAGGCATGTGTTCGGTATGTGGTAGAAAATCTAGAGAACGTGCAGAAAGAATATAAAAAGCAATTATTAATGGAAAATAGCGACTACTTACAGCATTTGCAAAACCTTGAAATAGAGGAGCACTGTGGATGCCACTGTTTACATAGTGCCTGCAAAGAAATATTTCATTAGTGAATATAGTCTCAAATAACAAAGGTATTAGCAAACAATAATTGTTAAATAAAAGCATTTTAAGATTATTTCCAGGGGCATTTTGCTTAATCTAAGCACAAACATTGAAATACTCCAATTCAAATTATGTCTACAATATACGTAGCTTTGTTTTAACGATTTTTTGTTTTTCAAGTATTTAGCTACAATAACACCTAACATATATGTTTAAATAATAAGAACGAAAATACATTTTATGCTGACTACACAGACAAAATAAATGTTATTTCTATTTTTTCACCACAAAAGCAGCAACCCACCAGCCAATCCCCCTACTGCTGTCCTTGTTGGTCCTGGCCTAGAGAAACCCCAAAGTTTTTCAACATAGGGGCCAAGACTGGCCCTGCCCTCTACACATAACTGAAACCAAATAATCAAATACATTGCCATTTGGTGCCTTGGTAGGTTGAACCTATGGCGCAGCCCTAGTTATGGCCCAATAGTAAAGCTAGGAGGTAACAACAACATTTGACAAGTATTCCAATATATTCCAAGTGCATTATTTCAAAGGTTAGTAGCGAGCTGGCTGGGATTTTGATTGCTTATGCCTCAATGAGAACACGGTGCTCTGAAAGGTAAGCCTGAAATCTACCCCAACCCTTCCCCTAATTCTAACCCTAACCCTCCCCTTCCATTACCCTAACAATAACCTTCCCTTCCCCGCAGCCTGACCCTAACCCACCATCTCCCACAGCCTGACCCTAACCTTCCATTCCCCACACACTGCCCCTAACACCTTA
>WWET01003135.1:102698-112791 GCA_011038615.1 Limnodynastes dumerilii | reverse complement strand
CATGATGTGATGGGGAAATTGAGGGGCTGCATAGACATGATGAGGAAATTGGGGGCTGCAGAGACATGATAGGGATACTGAAGGAGTTAGGCACACTGGGGGCTGCAAAGATATAATGGGGAATACTGGGAGGCTGGCATGAAGGGGAATGAGGATACTAAGGGGCTGCAGAGACATAATGGGGAAATTGATAGGCTGCCGAGACATGATGGGGATACTGAGGGGCTGCAGAGACATGATGGGGAAATTGAGGGGCTGCATAGACATGATGAGGAAATTGGGGGCTGCAGAGACATGATAGGGATACTGAAGGAGTTAGGCACACTGGGGGCTGCAAAGATATAATGGGGAATACTGGGAGGCTGGAGACACATGAAGGGGAATATTGGGAGACTGGAGACATATAAGGAGGAGTACATGCAAGGGGGAGAGATTGGATGAATAAATACACTGTACACATGCACAAACTGGATAACTAAGTTCTTACAAGGCTGTGCTTCTTTTGTATTGTGGTTACAAATGTTTTCTGTTTTTGTGTTTTTCGTATGGTGGTCTGTATGGTATAGCGGTCACTAGGATAATGTCGGTAAGGTATGTGTCCCTAAGATATATAGTCTGTATTGTGTTGCAGTTTTTAGGATGAAATGGGAATTGTATAATGGAGACTGGGATGCTGCCTGTATTGTATAGTATTGGCTATGATTTGCTTTCTTTTATTGTGGTTACAAGACTGTGTGTTATGATGCTTACATGGATACTATATTCTAGTAACTATAATGATAAATTGTTAAACAGGTGGGCGCAAATTTAAAGTTTGCAGGGGGCGCCAAACACCCTAGCACCGGCCCTGTGCAGCAACATTGAGGCAATTGGCCAATATCACCAGCAACATCATAGTATTATGACTATAACTATAAACCAAAATCCAACAAGAGTTCAGGCACTAGACAGTGAGTATTAAATTGCTATAATCTATATTAAAAAATATCAGGATAGTGCTACCACTACGGCAAAACAACACATATTATAGAAAAAGAGATAAAGAGCCATATTTTTATAGGTGCACAAATATCCAAGATTATGTCAAATTGCAAAAAAGTATTTTTATTGTTACAAAAACAGCGAAAAATTTATTTTAAAAAGTAGCTACATTCAGTACATAAATGTTACATAATAATGCATGTCCAAAAAACCTCATCACTGACAACAATAAAAATCACTTGCACATGGCACATAAATCATCTGCTCAGACCATAGAAAATTGCAGAAAATACATCTACATGATGATGTGCTGATCGTGTGGGAAGGCGATCAGCACAGTCTTATTAAATTCATTGAGGAGTTGAATCATAATGATCTGAATATCAGATTAACATCAGAGTATAGTAAGACCTGTATTAATTTTCTTGACCTGACTATTAGGGTTTCTGACTCTGGCCTGTTGGAAAGTGATATTTTTAGGAAAAACACGGCCACTAATTCTACGCTACATTACTCCAGTGCCCACCTCCCGCCAGTCAAGAACAATATTAGAATTTCTATGACTGCGTAAGAATTGTTCAAATGATGGTGACTTTGATAGGCGAGTTAACAAATTGTCTGTGCAGCTAATACAAAGGGGTTACAGTAGGAGAATAATTAAAAGAGCTAAACATCATGCCTCCACTCAGAACAGACATGATCTGATACATCAGAAGCGGAATAGGGGTAATAGCGACAAAGTTCGCTTTATCTCCACATATTGTGAAAAGTGGAAAACCATCCACAACATCTTAAATAAACATCTTAATGTTTTACATACAGATGAGGATCTTACACAGGTATTAGGCCACAAAATAGATGTTTTGTGGCGTAGAAGTCATACCTTGAAAGATACACTTGTACGAAGTCATTTTGAACTGAAACAACCAATGAAGCCTTTTATTAAAGGCTCCTTTGCATGTGGTCACTGTAGTCAGTGTCAATACATGAAGAAATCACATGATTACATGGACAGATTTGGTAAAAAAAAAATTGTATTAATCAGTTTATCAACTGTTCATCCAGTGGCATAATATACTGCATCACATGTTCCTGTCAAAAAATGTATGTTGGCATGACTAAACGCGTGTTACGTACACGTATTTATGAACATACGCTAAATATTGTAAATGCTGACAAAGACAGACAGAGAATGAAGACACTTACAAGTGTCGCTCGACACCTTCAACAATTTCACAACAGTTCATTGACTGACTTTTAATCTTTTGGTCTAATGAAGGTGACTCCTCATATCAGGGGTGGAGACTTCGTAAAACACACGAGTCAAGGATGATATTTCTATTAAATACAACAACACCTAATGGTCTAAATGAAAAAAATTAATTTGGTTCTTTTCTATAGTATGATTTTTATCTTTGATATGTTTAGTACCCTACATAATCGGATAATTGATATCTTGATAGGATGTATATGTACAAATTTGAACATCACAACTGCTTATTAATGTACGAGTTTATCATAACACTATACACATATTTTTCCTTTCTCTTTGTTTAATAGGATAGGTTGATTGTGGAACTCATAATCAATATTATAATTTAATGTTTTGAGTTTTTATGATCACTGTGTGTAATATTGCCATATCATGCTGGTTTATGAATGTATTCATTTTGGCTAAAGTAAACATCTTTGACCTATATGATAGCAGTGATTATATGCAAATTTGATGAAGTAGATTAATCTACTTATTTGGTCCTGTGTGGATTTAGATATTTGCATTATCACACGTGTATATATATTTCTTCTTCTTTGTGTAAGAAGAGATGTTACTTTTGGAATTTACAATTAATACAATAATTTGTTGTGGTGAATGCTTATAATGCACAGCAATGTTACATCTCGCTAGTGTAGAATAAATTTATTATGTGGTCAAAAGAATCATCTTTGACCCTTTCAAGTTTAGAGATCATTTTTTGTACATAAAAGATGTGATGGAAATTAACCTTCTCTGTCACACAGTGCGGCAAACGCCGCTGGACCCGCCTTGGTCCCGCTCCTCGGCGGGTCCTTCCGTTGTCGGTCCTGGGCTGTAGATTATGCAGCTCTCTCTGGGCGTGCGGCGGGTCTGCTGGTGGGAGTTCCGTAGCATGCGCGCCGCCATGACAGCCCGCTGCACGTGACGTCTGGGAACCAATCGGAGGATGGCCAGCAGGATCACATGACACTGGTAGCCAATCCTGTGCTAAGGAGGGCTATTTAAATCCTGTCAGGTCTCTCTTCTGTGCCAGATCTACTTTGTCACAGAAGGAGCCTGGTTCTCTCGTGTATCTGCCTGAATCCAGTCCAGTACTCTCTGCCTGAATCCAGTCCAGTACTCTCTGCCTGAATCCAGTCCAGTACTCTCTGCCTGACTCCAGTCCAACACATCAGTCTGACTCTAGTCCAGCAATACCAGTCTGACTCCAGTCCAGCCTACTCCAGTCCAGCAATAACCAGTCTGACTCCAGTCCTGCAATACCAGTCTGACTCCAGTCAAGCACACCAGTCTGACTCCAGTCCAGCATACTAGCCTGTCTTCTGTACAGTCATAGTCATTGGTTCCGATTGGGCCCCTATGCGCAAGCATTACCTGAAGGCCCCCCGTTTCATCTTTGAAGCCCAGACTCCGCCCTCTCTCCAACCTGCAGTTGTACCCGAAACTACCAAGGCCGTGATATTTTTATTTGTGCCTTTATATATTAGACATTTATGATATATATGAATTAACATTCATTGGTATTCTCAAAGAAACTTCCTCCCACCTTGCAAGTCTATTAACTTTTTGCATTAACAAAGGTGTTTTTTAATTGCAGTCTCCTCTTGATTGGATGGATGCGGCTTAAATACACATGTCCGTGACCAGCTGTCATACGAACCTTTGAGAAAGCGTTACAGCGAAACGCGCGTTAGGTGGTCTGTGATGCTGTCCGTCTTCCTCTTCTACACTGATTTCTGCTCCACGTGAATGCTCAGCTCATGCCGGTTCTATACTTGCAATTCGTGACCACGAGGGAAAGATAGTTGCTCCTTGGAGTGAAGAGCCACCGTGAGGTGGTTTTTCTTTTCTTTTCCTGTTTTCTTTTATTTCCAGAACAGGGTGAGTTTGTGGTCTGCTTCTTAATAGCTATGACTCTATCGTTGTCTCAGTATACACGTGATACACAAGCTGTGCGAATATATTGACTGAACATGTAGATGTATTCTCTTCAATTTTCTATGGTCTGAGCAGATGATTTATGTGCCATGTGCAAGTGATTTTTATTGTTGTAAGTGATGGTTTTTTGGACATGCATTATTATGTAACATTTATGTACGGAATGTAGCTAATTTTTAAAACAAATTTTCGCTGTTTTTGTAACAATAAAAATACTTTTTGCAATTTGACATAATCTTGGATATTTGTACACCTATAAAAATACAGCTCTTTATCTCTTTTTCTATAATATGACTATAACTATATCATTTAAAACATTATTAAGTAGGCGTACATTGGTTCTGACAAATACCGGTGTTATGGAAATGAAAACAACATATAACTACAGGTATTTGTTCCCCACATAGTTTTGAACATTAAAAAGGTAAATTAAAAAAGACAGTTCTGTTTCTGATCTTGGCTGGATGATGACATTGCAGCAGATTTCGTGTATTCAAGTATTTCTGTCAACAACATCATTAACTAAGCCCCTCAATTTCAGAGTAAATAAAGGCATCTGGGTCTGTAGCTCAGCGCTGTTTGCATATTTAAACCTCATACATAGATAAATTTGCAGTGGACCACATTTGCATATTAATGAAGATCTAATTGCTCTTTGCAGTCGGTTCTGTAGAAAATTACTTTACTACTGTTTGCACAAAAATGTTCTTTGCTGGAATAGATTAGAAACTGTGTACCATTTCTATATAGAGCTAATATTCTGAATATAGATATTTTCTGCAGGTAAGCATTTGTTCTCATTTATATCTCTGTTACAAATCAGCCTAAGGGGGCTGACATCCCTTTCTCAGAATGATTGGCCACCAGCAAAATATATACATGCAGGGGAATTTTACACAGGGTAAATGTGTCTGTATTTTTAGATTTTGCCATGTGATACAGGCCCATTAATTATGTAGATTTAAATAAGGTCATTTTAAATTAAAGGAACATAAAAAGTAAACTAAAGAATCCTGCTCCATGCTGGAGTTAATCATGTACTCTTGAGCAGCAGTTTCTAAGAACATAACCTAAATAGCTGCAATTTCAATGGATGAGAAAAACTTCAGTAAAACATCAACCCTGGAGCTGAAATGTCTGTGTCACTTTATGTTACTAATGATTTTTAACAGTCAGAGGGCTTTAATGGTTATAAAGACTTCCATTTGCTTTGATAATTGCCATTTTTTCTCAGTGTCTTTCTCTGTAAGTTTGATATTTACCAATGTTAAAGATACAAATTAGCAGATGTCCTTAACAAAGTGACAATACTGTACAATATAAAATTTAATCCGACTTTTTTTTTATTCATTGAAAAAGATTGCTTCTACCCAGTTTAACACTAGTTCACTATTTAGAAGACTATCCTCTTATACCACATTTCCACCAGAAGGGAACATAAACTTAAAAAAAAAATTATAATTTTTATTAAAACATTATTTTATAAACATTTTTTATTTTTAAAGTATTAATGTTGGTAAACACAAGCATAAATTATGATGTGGAAGTTCCACATTAATTAAATTTAAAACATTGAATTAATTAAAGAAATATCTACAAATAGATACACACACAGTTAAGGCATTAGACAACATCTATTGCTTGCCTTGTGTTTTTTTTGTTTGTTTGTTTGTTAATTAATATTCACCTAAAGTTGGGGAATCAGAGAATGTATGCATGGCATCAACTGTATTTTATATAGTGAAGGCATAAAAATGTTTCTAAAACGAAGTTTTGATGTCTCTCATCATGTGTTTACGTGTATAATGGGAGGTCATTAATTACAGTCATTATTTTAGAGTACAGAATAAGAACAAAGGAACATAACAATTTTGCTGTAAGAGCTACAAAATAATGATGTGATTGGTTACTCTTGTGAATACTTCATTATCTACTTCTATACACATGAAAAGTAATTTTGGAATTTATGAATACTTGACTTTTAATTATTATTTAGAAAATTGTAGTTGCAGAAATATTATATATATTAATACTGCAAACTACAGTCTGGTATTCACTTTGGCACAATAGGCATTATTAGAAGCAAATCCAGTCAAAATATTGCAGATTTGCCCTAGACATAAAATATTGCAGGAGAGGGTGTAATAGGGTGTAATTATGACAAAAAAACCCAGTATGGGCTTTGGAGGCCACTCAGCAGCCCTTTTTTATTTGAAGAAAACTAGGATGTTGACTGTCATAGATGATTATAAGGATGTTGTATGTATTGCGTGGTGGTCACTAGGATGCTGTAAGTATCGGGTGGTGGTTTCTAGGATGCTGTATGTGTTGAGTGATGGTCACTAGGATGCAGTATATGTTGGGTGGTGGTCACTAGGATACTGTATGTATTGCATGATGGTAACTAGGAAGCTGCATATGTTGGGTGGTGGTCTCTAGGATGCTCTATGTATTGAGTGGTAGTCACAAGGATGCTGTATGTATTGGGTAGTGGTCACTAGGATGCTGCATGTTTTGAGTGGTGGTCTCTAGGATGCTGTATGTATTGGGTGGTGGTCACTAGGATGCTGTATGTATTGGGTCCTGGTCACTAGGATGCTGTATGTATCGGGTGGTTGTCTCCAGGATGCTGTATGTTTTGGGTGGTGGTGACTCGGGTGGAAGTGACTACCTGCATTGCACAGCTCACTATACATCTCTTTATTGGATTGTGAAATACTTGTCAGTAAATGCTGTATTCGCTTTTAACATAACACTTCTTCTTGTACTTAATTGGCAATACATAACCCCATATCATATATATTGAACTGCTAAGGTTCTTTATTCTGTTCTAATCCAGTTCACATATTTTTTGACCCCGCCAATAGCTGATCCCGCCCACATGTGGCTGCGTGCAGATTTCTTTCCCAGGGCCACTTTAAGTTCCCAATCCGCCGCTGGCTGTAAAAGCCTCAGAAATGTCTACGATAGGATGATAAGCAAAGAGAAGTGTAGGTGATGGCCTAAATTAGGTGGGAAAGGAGAAATTTGAAAGAGATCAGTTGATTGGTAGTGTGATAAAAAAGTTAAAGAGGTAGGCTAGGTAAAGAAAGGCATTGGGAGAGAGAATGATTGCAAGTGGAGGAAGCATAAGGTACTCGGTCCAAAGGTCATGTAGAGGTTAAAAAAGATGACCTACAGTATATATGTTTATATGTATGTACACTTTCATATACCTAATTGGTCAGATTTAGAATTATGTGTACAATGTATTCATGCAAATCGCAGCATTGAAGTATATGTCTTTGATCCTCATACAGGCCATTCTGTTTATTTGCACTGTACTCTAGTGGGCTTTGGGCACTTTATTGTAGTGTAGGGTGTTATATATCTCCTAGTGGGGCGAAGTTCCACCGTGAGGTGACGGGCACATTAATAGGGACAGCTCATGTTTACCAAGATTAGGGAGTTACATTTTAGAGTGTGCCCTATTTACTTAATAATCATCTATTATACCATATTATTATTGTCTCACCTAGCCCTACATACATATCTATGTTGATTTGTGCTGCATACCTACACTCAACTGATATTTATTTGCATGGTACTGCCCCACAGCAATGTGATGCATGATTTTATATTTAATTTTTCGCTTTTTTTTATTGTATATCCAATAAAGGTTATATTTTAATTCTATAAAAAAAAAAAATTCTCACTGTTGTTGTTACACCCTATTGTGCCATTGGATTCAAAACAGATTTTCTTCATAAGGTGTGCACTTACAAATGGTCCACTTTTCTTTGTCTTCTTCAAAGATTTTGTTCTATACAGATTTAGAATTAGGAATAAGTACAGCTGCAAACTGTATATGGCCTTCATGATAGTGTCCTCTCCTGATTCACTTCTTACCAGGCAGAAAACAAAATGAAGTGATCTGGCACTAATGAATACTAATATCTGGGACTGCTTCTCAGCAGTATACAGTATATGAGAAATAAACAGTCCAATAACTAACAAAGAAATCCTAAAAAAAAGGACAGTTGTGGAAGTTGCTTCGTGTGTACTCAAAGTCACCGCCATATATAATTCATGACCAATTTAAGACATACATTTTATTAGTTTATTGTAAATGGTTAATTCATCAACCCACAATATACTGGATATATATTATGGAAAATACAGCAGTTTTAGTTAAATCAAAAAGAAAAAAAACAATTACTTATAACTGGATAAAACAGTTTAAATAATAGAATTTGTTGAAGAAACAAGAAAAAAATTATATAAAATAATTAATCAAACTATTATTGTCCTTATGAATCCAGAAAAATGGTATCAAGGGAGAAATTACCTTAATTATTTTGAACAAAAAAGTGTTTTACTGGATCTTTAATACTTGTAATTTCCTAGATTTTTGTCATAATTACAACCACTTCTACAAATAAAATGTGAATCATAAGAGGCATATAAAAATTTTGTTCACTTTATTAACTATTGTTATAAAGTGCTACACTTTCAGAAAAACTAATATTCTGCATATATAACTATTGTTTTTTTTTGTGGTTTCTTCTAAATGAAAAAAGGTCCTTTGTTTAACATACGGTTATTATATGAAAGAATTATTCCAAAATGTTATGACAATAGAAATTTTACGGTACCTGTCAAACAAGGGAAAAACCGTCCATCCTAGTGGTGGCTGAAGTTCAAGCTCTTCACTGTTTGTGGATATCACGTGGCCACGTTGGTTACTATTGGCATTTGGAATATATGTTGCAGCCATACCAAATATTTGAACTAGAAGCACACTGTTATTATCCAAATAAGGATGGAGCACCTATAGGACATAATCAACAGTACATCCTTTATTCAGTTTCTGCAATGAAACATCACACAGCTTTAAGAAAGATACAGAAACAACTCCCCCCCAAAAAAGTAAATTAAAAGATAGATTTAGGGAGCATAAAAGAAACATTATTTAAATAGTTCAAACGCAGTGTATCAAAACATTTCTAAAAGGTTCACTAAAGCGACCCTACAAGTCTAAAAATATTGGGGAATTATGGGTTTCACTGATAGAAGGACGAAAAGATACAGTAGGCTGTGTCAGCAGAGGCGGCCCTAGCTATTGAGGTGCCCTAGGTGAGATATTAGAGGGGGACCATCAAGAAAGCACCCTATCTCCATTATTTTCATGTTACAATGAATTGATTTCTCCACTATTATTTATCTATTAACATGTATATTATATGGAGTCCTATTTTGGGGGATAGTTTGAGCACAATTAATGCAATTTGTGTGGAGGGGCTCTTAGCCACGGGGCCTCCTGAGCCACGGCGCCCAAGACGGCTGTCTATGCAGCGTATGCCTAGGGCCGTCTCTGCCAGCAGGCTTCATGTGTGCTCCTTGGACTCGTATCTGACATAGCTGTTTATATATAGCGAATTCCTTTTTCGGTCTGATGTGTAAACTATTGTTAAACCAGTGTATCAGAGGCTCTATATTTGGATGGTCACTCGTGTGTCAGCAGACTCATGTGGACTTTTTCAAC
This sequence comes from Limnodynastes dumerilii, assembly GCA_011038615.1. Lineage (NCBI taxonomy): Eukaryota > Metazoa > Chordata > Amphibia > Anura > Limnodynastidae > Limnodynastes > Limnodynastes dumerilii. Next base: position 103,093 of record WWET01003135.1, on the reverse strand, counting down.
TAAGTGGAGAGTTGATTTTTTTTAGCCTTTCCTGGTAGATTGGGTAATACGTGTGGTCTAACTCTCTTCCATAGACTGGGACAGTGACTTGTTCCTAAATTCATCTAGACATATCTGCTCACAGGCTCCTTCCCTCTGACCACCAATTATATGTCAGATATTTCAGCAGCTCATGAATTAACAACTTAATTGATCTTAATGCGCTATTTGTAAAAGGCTACTGGAATTCCTTACAATACATGAAGCTCATTAAATCTTTCCGAAGTGGCAGATATTATCCATGATTATACACTGCATTTTATGATTATTCTTATTGGTGTGTTAATTTTTTAATTCTTAAAGTGTATTTTTATCCAGAATTGCCACTTGTATCTAATATAATCAATGTCAGCATT